>JAQFYT010000253.1:0-29820 GCA_034694925.1 Ceratophysella denticulata
ACATATTCCTATTATTTGGATGAGAGTGAACATGAAATGAATAGCGAAACTCGGTACACTCCGTTTTATCTTAAAATGCGTTGGGTTAGGTTGGGTGTTGGGTTACGATATGTTGTTACATTAGGTTAAACAATATTGAGAACATATTCGAACCTAACCCAACAGCAGATTCGCAGATAAAAATTAGGCTGGAATAAAGAATACAGTACTTACCGAAGTAACCGATGGAGTAGAGGAATGCCGTCAATGCAAACACCGCTAATCCCACTCCCACCACTGCAGAAATGGGCGGTTTCGTGATGAAGAGCTCAACAGATAATCTAAGTACGATTATGTATTTGAACTACAAGGTCAAACTCAAGTCCAATATCTTCTTCCGCTCTCCTGAGGTTATCCAACGGAGCAGGGTCAGGTGTGGGCACGCACCTAGAAATAGAATTTTAAAAATACAGAAAAGTACATTTGCTTATATGACTTAAAAGAAATCCAATTACCTTATAACGATTGCGTTCATCACACCTCCTGCTACCGTCATTTGAAGAACTCCAGGATTCTCTACGAAATCCAGCAAGTTCCATCTTGGTCTAGTGCTCGTATCAATCCCCAGCTTCGTTCTTCGCTTGAATAATTCCTTGCCGGGAGGTGTACACTTCCAGGGTTGCGATCTATCGATGTCTATCTTGACCTGATGCCGGTTCCATCTTGGTCATTGAGCAGGAGTCTTCATCACTGACAACCGGTTTAACTGGTGTCGCGGATTAGCTGGCCGTCCCAGATGTGGAACCTTTTCCTGGCTTTGAGACTCAATTCCAAGCAGAGCTTTGACCGATCCGAGGCTTCGTGTCGGGATCCGGAAACTTGGGGGATTCTCCAGAAATCTATGGTTTCCTCGCCTCTGTAACAAAAAAGTGGTCTGAACAAAACATTGAATACTTAATCCACGGGTAACTTGATTCTGTAACGACAAAAAAGGCGGAACAAAACATTGAATACTTAATCTACGGGTAACTTGATTTTGTAACGACAAAAAAGGCGGAACAAAACTTTCCCGGACAGGGGCAGGTCGTCCGAGAGGGCTCGTCCCAATTACTTCCGTCGTTTGAGGAACACCGGGCATTTCCGAGACGTTGATGTCTTCATCCGGCTGCAATGGGAATGGGTCAGGTGAAGATCCGACTTCCGGTACCACCGCCGTGTACTTGTAGTCCGAGTCGTCGTCTTCAGCCTTAGGACTTTCTGGTCGAAACGCTCTAACCGTTGTTGAAGCCTTGCCAATTACCCAATTTTTTGAACCCTCTGCCTATTACGTTCAACCCTCTTTGAAGATGTTTGGGTTTAGGTTTGCGACGAGTACGTTCACCAGTATCAGGATTTATTTTTGTGATTAGATCGATTAGCGCCATTTCGAACTTCAGTTGAAGATCACGTAGAGCGTGTTAACGGACAAATCTAAAATTTGAATCTAAAAGAGCGCTCAAAGAAACTGTAAATCGCTCGGAACCTCGTAGAAATAATTTTTTACAATTTTTTAAAATTGTGTTTGTGTTGTTTACAAACAATTAAGTTCGCACAATTTTGGACGTGAAGTTATCTTAAAGCTATTGGCATAACATTATTTCAATTTCAACGAAAGGAATATTCCACCCTTCTCGCTGCTGCTGTCAAGACGACATTTTTACAATAGGTATTTATAACAAATTGAATGCCGTGTTTTGCATTGTTTTCAGATAGGTTAGGTCTCTCGAATACAAAAACTTTTAGGTCGAAATTCATCCACGTTCATATAGCTGCCATAAGGCCCTGTGTTAACTTTGACCCCAGTTTTGACCTTCAAGGAGGGATCATATCGCTTAGGTGATACGCGTCCCCTATCCTTACTTTGACCATACCTTTGCCCTGGTACCAAAATTTTGGGTCAAACCGCCGTCATACCGTTGGCCGTGGCACATGGTTTGCCTCTTCGTCAGCAAAAGGAGTCAACTAACTATAATAGTATACAGTAAATACTATGCATATGCATAGTCAGGTGTGTTAACATGATTTTACAAATTGAGTGCCTTCTTGCCAATAATGCTAATTGAGAATCATGAAATACACTCAACTTACACATCACGACAATCTTTAGCTGGCCCATTCATTCATTAAGGTTAGGTTCTGAATTGAGTAAGGCTCCTTTCCGCAATATCGGAGTCTTGTGGAGGCGCGGTCTCAATTAACACTGGGACTCACCTTAACTCACCATAATATAATTCCATATATGCTCCTGTTGTATTTGAAAATAAGTGCACAAATGGGATCAATCGATTTCAATTGAGATCTGACGATCAAAATGAAAAATCACGGCCAAAGTTGAAACTTAAACTTACATTATCACTGTCTGCATAATTGACGGGGCTAATAAAAGAGGTTTATGGGCTTCCGTGAGTTGTTTGTCGTCAGTCGTCAGTATATGATACAAATTACTGTTATTTTGTCCTCTTGTCATCTCAGATGTTACATAATCGATACAATAGTTAATTTTATCGAAATCGAAATCAGTATAATTATTAATCGCCATATAATTTGATGTTGTGTGTTATGTGTAGTGTAATATCAAAACAACGGAATTAGTTAAAACTTACAAGGGTACACCATCTGGCACCTTCGAATCATGCAGGCTGGAGATCTTGTCCTAGTAATTAAGTACCGTTCAGTCAACAAATTATAAGCGGTTAACTAAATAATCAGCTGCAGTCTTTAGAGCAGTAAACTCTAAGCTAACCATGAAAGTAATAGAAAATGCTATGAGAAGGCAGGAGTTCCCAGCTCAATATTCAAACTCGAGCAACTAGCTCTTCTGCGCAAGTCCTGGTATGGGTGGAGCCGGAGCCCCGTATAACGAATAACCGCATGTACCACATGTACAGATGCTGGCTGTATTCAGAACGAGATTTTACCAACAATTTGTATATTACTTTATGAACAAAATTAAATTTTGAATATTGATGTAAACGCTGAATACTTTATAAATTAATTATAATTAATGAGTTACACAATAAATATTTTATCTCAGTTGGGCGGGTCCCATTGTCCTTTCATGGCATTATAGAATCTAACCTCACCAAATGGCGTGGAAAAGTAAATAAATTAAAATAAAAGCCTCACCAAAGCTATCAAACCGAACAACCAGTCTGCACGGTGAAATTTCTACCGTCCAGGATATTCTCAAAGACTAGAGACCCAGCAATCTAACTAAATATTGGTATCCTCATAATTAAAGTGCAATTATTAACTAAACTATTGAACGGCACTGACTCTGATTTTTTTGTTATTGTTAATTTGATTGGATTTATGAGATAGTACGCCGTTTGTCGAATCTTGCAATATCAAACGAAGATTTAATATTATATTTACTCATATTTTGCGTATTTTACCCCAATTTTTTATTTTTTTTACCTCATAGTTCAATGTTTGTCAGTTTAACCTTCTGATTATCCTTGACCCGCAGAAAAATTGCATCAAAAAATTCCCGTATTTTAATAACATAAACTATTTAACATGGATCTCTGCGCTAAGCTAATGCGTCCAACATTCCACTACAAACTCCCACCGGATATGGATCGACACCTTGTTTTACGCCAAAAATGAGCCCTTAACGGCTTTCTCAGTTAGCACAGCGGGTAGTGTTACTTTTCATCAATTCCAACTTTGTGCATAATATTTACTTGTAATTGAATTGAGCAGGAAAATAGTTTGAGGAAACTTTTGCGACAATAATTTAGATTCGAGTTATCTGTATTTCTATTATCGGTGGGTGTAGTGTGTAGTATCTAATTTAAACATAGGTAAGGTATAGGATATCCGGTAGATAATTCTATTTAAACGTCATTCAAAGTATTATTTTATTGACAAACAAAGGTGTTTTATATACAAAACTCAGCTCGGCAACCTTCACTGTAAGAATAAGACCTGGAGCGCATTAAATTGCTGTTTGTATTTTTTAAAAATTCTGCATTGTACCTTACACAGAAAAACGCTCCGAAGCCCATTCTTACCCGCACATGTCAGAGCCCGAAACGAGAGACCGCGGCGGGGTTTCAGACACAATGGGAAGTATTAGCGTTATTCGAAACGTGTCTGACAATAACAGTTGGAACGAACCTTCCTTCTACCCACCACCCCAACGGAGTCAATTTCCGATGTCCATCAAAAGGTCAGGGCCAATGGTTAAACAAGCAAAACTCGGATTTTCATTTGGATCCATTTTGGCTCTGCTTCAAGCGGGTCTCGTAGTGCTCTACGCCCTTTTCATTCGATATGACACGGACCAAGTGGATTCTAATCCACCCCGTCCGACAAGTGGCAGTATTACCTATTTGGAGGTATTGGAAAAGCATAATTCGGACAACACGCCGCTTCACAACTATTCTCCTTGTGAGTACTATTCGTAGTTTTTTTTTAATTCTGAAGACCTTTACAGATATTTGGGTAATGCCAATCTTACATCGGCAACTAATTTTAAGATTTGATAACCGATTGGCTTCAACTAACAAGGCATTGTGCACGTGTAGATTTTGGTTTGGCCCCAATTATGCTATGTTGCGCTACTGGTATAGGTATGTCCCGATTTAGAGACATATCGTCCCGATGATTAATTGTTCGGATTATTATATCTAAGTCGCCAATATAACCGTTTGAATGTAAACCATGAACCTCGCAGAATCAAATAGGCTTTCAGCTTGAGCCAGGTCAATTAATTCGCTGAAATGAAGTATCTGCTTACTTGCCGTACGGATGAGCGTACCGTCTAAATCGACACGACGAATGTCAGTTTATTCTATTTATAACTGTAATTATTGTAATACTGAACGCTGGAAAACAACTCATTCATTTGAATTACTATATTGCTGAAAGGTTAATCTAAATCCTCTGTAGCTCTCTCGCGAGTTGAAGTTCGTAGATCATATAAAAACAGGCGTCATTTTCATTACATGAGAACAAGGCTTGGCTCTGTTCTTCAGTACTGGCAAGGGCTCAGCTAATGGACGTTCCCATTGATGTTATTGTGGTTATTGCAGGGTCAAATCAAGGGTTAATGCTTCTCGAGCTCATGTTTGGTAGTTGCTGTGTAATTTAATTTTCATGTTCATGGTTTATGTAGACATAACTTAATCGCATAGGATGGGCTTTGATAATAGGTATTATCCTACATCCAACGGATCGGGGAAAAGTAACCTGTGAATATTATTGCTACTTTTTTCACTAAAAAGCTAAAAAGACTAAAAAGCTTTTTCACTAAATGAAAGTAATTAAAATGCTGATTGGATTTTAAATTCCTCAGGCAAAATTTCGCGTTTTCGTAATTAATTTGATGCAAAATTAATAAATTTCCTTTGACTGAAATTATACGATATGTTGCTCATATCTATGATGTATAAATTATTTATGACTCGGTTACCACTGCAAAGTATGCATATCTTAATACGTATTCAGTAAAATGACGTTTCCCTTGTGAACTTTGTAAAAACTGTGACCCATATACGGAAATAACTAAATGTTAAATGTGAAACTTGGGACAATAGCAAAACCGCGTGAGGTCTGACGACTATTGTACCCAGAGCACTCCCCGTAAAAGCTACATAGGTATGAGATGCCCTCTCCCTTGTGCTTGACATTGACTTTTAACTTTCGGCTCGTCGTAATTGTGCAAAAATCCATGCATAATATTATACTTTAGATCATCTTCTATTGTGTTGAGACTTGCCAGTACAATTCGCACAGAAACTAGCTTTAACGCTACACGATATTCATCATACTACATCATCTCAGGAGCAGCAGAAGAGCCTTGTGAATAGTGAATTGGATCAGGTTCTGGTCTGGGGTGGTCAAAAATAGAGCGTATAGAATATCCAGGAGCTTCATGTGTTGCAATTTGCAATTTCCCATTTGAAATAGCTGACTGGCTTATGCTTGTCGAGTTCGGATTAGGAACAGAAAGGAAGCATCAGCAGACTTAGACTTGTTATACATTCAGTGTCGTTCGTGCGGACAGTAGTGGCCAGAAATCAGCTAGCCTGACAAGTTCAGCTAAAGCATACGGCACAAATCCAAGCCACTTTAATAAAGCTTAATACGCCTCAATTAGTATTAAGCGAAACTAACGCCCAGACAAATACAGGCTGTTTTTCCGAGTTGTACACTCCACAGTATTTCCTATTGTTCGAGGTGTTCATAAACAATATTTGAATTCTTGGGAACTAGCCAAGTCAGAATTCTCGGATAGACACTACAACATAGAGTCATATTTCTGGGTTACCTACAGAGAAAATCGTCAGTTACAGAATAGCTTAGCTTCCTGTGACTTTGTTACTCGAATTCATATTTAATTTAATTTTATAACGTTTAAAAATGGTTGATTGGGAGAAAATGAAAGTTGTGCTGTCGCTGTTTTCGTTCCAAATTGGAATGATAATTCTGTACATCAATTTCGTGAGTTATGACAAGGAGGCGAATGGAGCCGATCCGCGGAACTCTCTGGATCCGGCCAAAGACGGCTACGACCAGGATAAAAATTCTATTAATCATTTTGATCCTTGTAAGCCATTTGGTTTCAATTATTCACGGGTATTGTGTTTATACGTAATAATTTGATTTTTTATAGTTCAGTTGGAGCTTTATTGGTCAAAGTTAATACACGTTCTAATAACGAATAATTTGAATGCATTTGACAGTATTCATGGATGTACACGTAATGATTTTCGTCGGTTTCGGCTTTCTCATGACCTTTCTCCGGAAGTATGGCTACAGTGCTCTGGGTTACAATATGCTTATCGGAGCCCTTGCAATCCAATGGTCCATCCTGTGTCGTGGATTTCTTCATCATGGATTTGGGACGAATGGAATCAACATCCAGAGGTAGGTCCAAGGTTCCAAACTCTGACCTCGTATCTACCTTACACTCACATTTTGATTGCGAAATGTATCTTATTGCATTAAGAAAGCGCCGCAAATCTTTATTTACTTGTTATTCTAAGTAACTGAACATTTAAATATAAAACAAAATAGATAATGCTTGGGAGCATAAATGTGTGCTTTTCAGACAATGTGTATATAGGTATATTCATTTCAGCCTAGTCAAATCGAGTTCACATTTGGGTACCTCCGTACTTCAGTTCAGTACCGGTCGTTATTTCTTAAAAACGGTTTAGTAAGAGGAGCTTCAAAGTTTATCTAAGCTTCTGGAGATTTTGTAGATTCCTGTGCATCTGCTTTGAACCAAACTGAACTGATCAAAATGCTAATACATAACACGTTTGGCGTTCAAAATGCAAGATTTCTTCTATTTTTTTCTAGATTTGTCATGTAAGGTTCCAATTTTAAGGAACAACGGGATAACATAACGATATTATTACAAAACTCAATGTTTTACTTTTTGGAAATAATGGATATTTCAGTGCCAATATCAAATTATACGCGTCGCTCCATTAAAGTTTGAAGCAGCTTGTATCTTGAATTTGCATTGATTTTGTAAGGGGTTACAGACAGGTTCGGCAGCGTATATTGCTTTTGAGTGGATCATAGCGGTCAAAGCGTCATGAGCGCAATATCCACGTGCTGCCAGTCGACAGGTGACAGTAGTGAAAATGCCATATACTAAACCAATGCAATATCCAGGAAATGCAAGTATCCCAAGCTCGCCATGACCTGTATAGAAATAATGTAGTGAAATTTGTCTATCTATTCAAATTCGATTTTGGATGCCTGGCGTCGTCACTTGTAATTAAGACGCTTATTCATTTAAGCACCAAATTAAAGTAATATATTTAATTTTATACCAATTTCTAGCCTCATTAACGGAGACTTTGCAGCAGGTTCAGTTTTAATCACTTTTGGAGCTGTAATTGGGGTGGCCTCTCCGCAGCAACTCATTTTCGTTTGCGCCGTCGAAGTGGCACTCTACTGCGTGAACGAGTACATTGGAGCTGAAATCTTCAAGGTAAGCAGAAAGGGAATAAATAATCAGATGAGGCTACTTTTACTTAATGGTCAATTAGCTCTAATTCTCACTAATTAGCTACCTCCACGTGTCAGAGCACAGAGGTATGCACTTTAGTCAAGTCTTTAGGTAACTTCATAATTTAGAGTAATTAGCAAGTATGTATATAATGCCAATCAGCCAAATTGGGTATCCCATACGTCCGCGTCATGAATTCAATACTCAATGCAGGATGCCTTGTGATGAATAACTTATTGGTGGGGTGACTACCTCCTGGAAAAATCACCTGTTACACACACACCCACTTAGCTTCTATTATCGTGTTAATTTAAGTTTTAGCGAGGTCAGGATTAGATTAATACAATTCGGTATGCAGTATGAGCGGATGTGAACGAGAATTTCTATGCACTATGGAAACGTTTTAATCTGACACGACCACCGAATCAATTTTCAAAGGCGTGGTCGCCTGCAATTATGCAGCCCCATTGTTCGGATCAGAATTTGAAATACAATACATTAGTGCATGTGTGAAGCGATTCAAAGTAATTTGACTACTATACCGGTAATAGCTGTCGCTAAACTAAATGTTAATGTTCTGTAATTTTATTTAGTGTCAATTTTCTATAATTTCCAAACTTCGAATTTTGTACTAACTGCTTTCGTGAAATAATATTTTACTCTTAAAATGTATTATAATACTCTAAAGCTGATCAGGTATTTTGGATGTAACCGGCTGAGGGGTACGTACTCTAATGTTACGCTACTAGGTAGGATTTTCGAGGGTATTCCGTTTATCAAACAAGCATTTATTGGGTATCGTCTGTTTTCAGACTGGTCCTAACACAATTAAATACTCCAAAATTACACTCGATATTAATTTGTAGTCCGTCATTCATTGACGTACGTAACTGTTCAACTAATTCCAGGCAGTTGACGTGGGTGGTTCCATGTTCATTCACACCTTTGGAGCTTACTTCGGTTTGGCTCTCAGCTGGGCTATGCGACGCCAGAACGATATTGATACCAAGAATGAAGGTGCTTCGTATTCCTCGGATTTATTCGCAATGGTCGGTAAGTACAAGTATTAAAATTTCAAATGCAGCAAACTATGTAGGTACCTACCTACTGAATTCCATATATATTAAAACAGCAATTTATTGGGAACACTACGTGCGTATAACCGTAAGCTCGACTGTATTAAGCAATTGCGCAAATATACATATATTCGGAATTCGGAATTCACAAATTGCAAAAATAGTTTTTTTATATATACAAATACAAACCTGACAATAGGTTCTCCTAAACGCTATAATCTTATCTCATCTCACCATTCACCAGAGAAAGGGCTTGGGCAACTATCAAATATATATATATGCTGTTTACTCAAAGTTAAAGAATAAAAAAATGACAAATGACGCCTTTATTGATCAAGGGCGGATAATGATAGCCCTATGAATAACTTTCACCTTGTAACTTTGTACAAATATGTAGGCAAGCGCATGAAATTCAGTACCAATGAAGTACGTACATATGATGATCTGAAGATCTGTATGTGTACAGAGATTAAGCTAATAAATTCGCTGATTTATGGGAGTTAAATCCGAACTAATTGATGTACTCAAGTGACATTAATGCTTCAAATAGTTCTATGTATGTTTTTTGTGTTGTACACAGGAACGCTCTTTCTCTGGATGTTCTGGCCGAGTTTCAACGGAGCCTTGGCTCAGGGAGATGATCAGGTAATTAATCTACGTAGCATTGTCCTGTGCGACCCATGGCCGCGTCTTGAGAGTCTTCATCTCTTGAGCTAGGTAAGATTCTAAATGTCAGGTTAGATTGAAAGCTTAGTGTAGCCAGAATTTAGAGAACCTAACCTGATATTTCAGAACCTAACCTTGCAAAGTTGTAAGACTCAAAACGCGGCTGGTCGCAGCCTTGAACTGGTAGGTACCCTAATCTAATCCACCCGAAACATATTGTACTGTGATTATTTTAAGCTCAGCTTTTTGAATGGCATTTTGTACTAAAAAGTGCCCGAAATTAAATGACCAATCTTCCCGATAGAAATCTACCTTTGGCTAATGAATTGGTTTAAATACAGTAATTTATTAGACCAAAACGATGGCTATTACATTGGAATTTTTACCATTTTACAATTAAAATTCATCAAAATGTATCGTAAATCGTAACGAATACATTGCATTTTGACAATCATCCTAACTTAATTTTTTTAATTGTATTTGTTCAGCATCGTGCTGTACTGAATACAGTACTGTCACTGACTGCTTCCTGTATCTTTTCCTTCGCCGCCTCATCCCTCATGAGCCCGGGTAACAAGTTCAGCATGGTTCATGTCCAGAATGCTTCTTTGGCTGGCGGTGTGGCCGTGGGAGCCGTGGCTGACCTCATGATTCAACCTTATGGAGCTCTGCTCATTGGCTCTATTGCTGGACTTCTGTCAACTTCTGGATATGTCTATCTCACGGTAAATTGTATTCAAATAATTTAATTGATATCTTAGAATGAAAACGTATCAAACCGTACCGATTCTGCTGCATCCACCTTTAAAACAAAATGCCCGCATTCATTAGATATTAGCCCGAAATTATATTAGTATGCCGCCGGAGCCAAACCATGTATGTACAAATTAATTATCCGAACTGTAAGCTGATAAATCCATTCAAAGTTTCACACATACAAATGAGAGATACGAATTGGTTTATCCATATTTTGTCGATATAATTACAGCAGTATAGTTGGTATATATGTTAGTATACGAGACTGAAAAACTGACTGCGCGTTCCCCGAAATGAGAAAATGACCAGTGCTCGCAATAATATATTAAAATTAATGAGACAATTAAACTGAGCTCCGAATTTCTTCTTTCATAACCTAATCTTAATAATCCAAGCTTGATCTACCCATTTTAAGTTAGGTTAGGTTAGTTTATTATACTGCTGACGCTAAGAAAAATTAGCATGTTCAACAAAATATACTTAATATGGTATAATTTACAGCCCTTGCTCCAGAGAACAATCGGACTTCATGACACATGCGGAGTTCATAATTTGCATGGAATGCCAGGTACGCTATCATTTAAATAGTATTATCTCTTTAAATCTTTAGATTCCGCAGAAATTAAAGTTAACCCTTAAATATTTCTAAACCTGTTTACAATTTTAATACAACAAGTGATATTTTTGGAGATATCAAGGGCTATTAACAATAACTAACATATAATTTAATGTTATAGGCGTAATGGCGGGTTTGGTTGGAGTCATCATGGCGGCACTTGCGAGCGAACGGGATTATGGAAAGAGGTTCGTAATTTTTTACTAATCCTTGACCCTACGTGAATTCAATATTCAGCCGTTTAGTAATAATCAACGAATACTGTTACCACAAGTTGCGAGCTTTTCTACAGCTATACGAAGGAACAAAGGAGTAAAGTATCTTCGTTTACTAATGCAGTACACACCTAACTTGTTTTTTTTTACATTTTTGGAACAGTTTATACTTGCAGTACCCAGCCCGAGCACCGCTCGAGAATTCCAGGAACTTGTCTGAACTTAACAACGACTACCTGGTAAACGTGGAAGCTGGATTGGATCGTTCAGCCGAGACACAAGCTTACTATCAGCTAGCCGCACTTGCCGTCACGCTCGGAATTGCGCTGGTCGGCGGAGCTGTCACAGGTAATAAGTGAATACTTAATATTTATAACGTATAACGTATCGTGCGAAATAACGTGGGCTACCAATTTGTATATATATACAACACCCCAGTAATTAAAATAGCCAAGATATGAAGCATCATTGAGTGGTTTGAGGGTTGTGATATTCTTGTAAATTGTAAATTTCCGTAATTATGTGTAAGTTCAGGTCACCCGCTCCATTCGCAATTGTGAAATAATCTATTGAATTTATAAATTAACCCATATGATTGTATTTATTTGATTGGTGTAGGTCTGCTGTTAAGACTTTCCTTCTTCAGCAAGGTACCCCCGGAACATCTCTTCAGCGATGCTCAGCACTGGGAATTGGAGGAAGAGGGCAGTGAGGAGCACTCGACCTCGACCGGACATCCTATGGGTACCAATGCCACGAACGGGTCTTACGGAACCCTCGGTGTGACCAATCAGGCTATGGAATTGCGGAATGAAAAAGGAATTGCTGAGCGAGAAGTGTAGCTCCGAGCTTGCAGTTTTATGCTCATATTTACATGTTGAGAATGCTTGTATGTTGTGTATACCTAGGATCTAGTTAGTCCAGTGACCGTATGTAAACGTAAAAATACATACTTAAGTAAGACCAGTTAAATGATGGGCCGATGATATTAACGAAATCTGTGTATGTATAAGTACTACAATAAAGCATTGTATGGCGATATTTTAGCTTCGTCGCTACTGGGACTATCAAACGCTTTGTATTTAGAGATGATATGTACAATATAGCGCTGCTGCGCTGCGGTAGTCGCTCTATATTTTATATGGCGAAAACTAAAAAGACAACTGTTTGGACCATTCGACAAACATGAGAATGAGAGTTGTTCTCAATACGGCTTTTATTAGGAGCATATGATGCATACTATAAGACAATCCTGTACTAAAGGATACGATTATTCGGTTTTTATGGATTTTTCAATCAACTTTCACCGAAGTTTTTCAAATATGAATCTAGGTGCATAATGGGCTAAGGAAAAGCAAAGTCCCTGCAATCCTAGAGTAAAATTGATGACAAAACCTTTAATTCGTTCGTTAGTGTAAATGAAAATTTTAATTGTCAGGAATTACACCGTCTCACTTAATAGATTTCTTAATCCGCTTCTGAAGGACTCTAATTTTCTAAGATACTGTAGTGATTGATGCTGGTTTGGATTCAATATAAGATTCGCATGTTCGAAAATGTATGGATTACAAATCAACGTATAATGCCATTAGGAAAATTCGAAATTCTATTACACTGATTTTTATTTAGAAAAAAATCCTAGATTTCTTCACAACTGCTCCGTACCAAAATTCGGAAATCGCGGGTGCAGCGGAGCCACCCTTGAATAATGAATAATCCTTAAAAACATTGAATAATTGAACTAGAGAAAACACTGGTCAAATAGTTTTACCGAAACTTTTTATTAAGCAAATGATTAGCTCTCGTACATTTCAACTTTGATTGTTTTCTTTTCTCATGAGTGTTTTCCGCATAAATGTATATATGTAGTTTACTAATATGTATATTAACCCCACCAGGACTGGAGCGGAGGTATATAACAATGATAATAATTGTAAATTGTAGCTAAGTAGAGCGGAGCAACGCGTAGGTAGTAGTAGTGAACTAATAGTAAGTAATTCATAATTAATTGTATATAAGTGTGTACCTAATAATAATAATGTAGGAATAACAAATATAATATGTATTGAGGCCTTCCAGGGGCCACGCTAGAATTATAAGAGTATAGATTGATAATAAGAATAATAGAGGCACGACTTCAGTTATTATAGTATTTGAGGTTGTAGTAATTTTTCTGTGTTTGTTTGAAGATGACGAGTTTAAACTCGAGTTTGAAGGTGAATCGATGCCACTTGAGGGCCTCACGGAAGAGCGTGAAGGCATCTAGCTTGAAGGAAAAGATCTTGAGCGTGCCCCCTGTCGGCCGAGGCAGGGGTTCTGCTACCCAGCAGTCACTACTATTCACTACACTACTATTCAGAGGATGAGGAGGGGGTGGGGTGATGAGGGCGAGCGAGGTCGAGCCCTCCGCCTCGGACTGTACAGGGGCTAAGCTTCATTGTGACTTGTTCTTGTTCTTATTCCCCGCCACCGGCCCGTTCTGAACCTTGGCTCCACTGTTGTTCGGAGGACTGTCATTGCTCTGCTAAATAAACAAAAAAAATTTCATTAATTAATCGTGTAGGCACATATAACGACAATCTGATGCGCGCGATTTTGGAAGGCCGCGGTTTTACAAAAAAGGCCAGAGCCACGCCCCCTGATCCCATCTCTTAACAATATGTGCGATGATAGCGGCATCTCGTTTCCAACTTCCAACCATCAATATTTGCTTCGCCTTAATCACGCCTTGATATGATTTGACTGGGGGATTATACTTCTAAGTTACGTCATACAAGGACGGGCGCTTGTCGGAGCATTGGCAATGAATAATTGAGAGCTATGCGAGCGTTTATCAACATAACCTAATATTACATTGGATTCAAGATATTCCAGCAAGTGCATATTTAATGTCTAGTAGTTCGAAATAAATTGGCCGTGCATCAGTGTGTCAAACGTAATTTTAGCGAAAGTACCCTCCAAGCTGATGTCGCTTTTCCCAGTATTTCAGCTATATATTTTACGTCTTAAACCTTAATATCAATTTGTTTACCGGCCACAACGCTGTAAATTTTCTCAGTGCATGTTAATGCTAACACCTATTAAGTTTATGGATAAAATAGGGCAAAGCGATTCATCGTTAAGGTTCTCATATTTGCACTCGAACAATTAATCGTCAATTGTTAATCATGTACTGGTCACGAAAAAACCTCAAGTCGGGTATAAATAATTCTGACTTGATTTATTGACTTCTATTAATTGTAATCTTGCATTTTTCTGGGAGTGTCAGCTGGGAAGTGGAAAAACGGCGTGTGTGAGTGCTGGATACTGGATAATTGCTATTGAGGACGTAATTCTAGGGAGCTCGTTAGAGGTTAAAAGATTGTTCTAGAGGTTATGAGAGAGTTGGGTGATAATAGGAAATCAGCGTTTTTTAAAGGAAGGGAAACTTTAGGCGACAGTAATAAGTACAGACTCGTGTGGAAATTGAATAGCGATATTGACCTGGAACTGCAGAATATTATACGTGTACTTCCTAGGCTTGGCATTTTCTTTGATAGGAAATACGTACTGGGTAAATTCAAGCGGAAGGCAAGAAATGTTGGATGTGATTTAATTTAGCTTTAACTTACCAAGATTTTCCTGGCAGATTTGACGACGGTATTTTTAGCCTGAACGGCGGAATCGACACGGGAATTAGCGAGGCCTAGGAGGCGACGAGCCGTGTTCGTGGCCAGGAAGAGAGCCTTGTGGAAGAGGTAGCCGAGGCGAGCGGACTTTTCTTCGGGTGTCTTATAGTCCGGATGAGCTCCGTTGGAAGCAGGTTTTTCATCCTCGGAGGGTGGGAGGATATGGTCCACCACAGTGGTCGCCGAGTTCAGAAGATGATCGAAGATGTCGAAACTGAGCTGAGCCAAGCGGCTTGACAGGACCGTTTCGGACACGGAGTTGAATCTCTCCACGGCTGGCCGTGTCTTGCTCGTCAGGAGCTCCTTAGTGTCGGAAACAATCTGGAAATTCAATGGATGGTTATCAAAATTGAACGAATTTGCAGATTTCAAAAGTCTTGTTGGACATTACCTCTTGAGGCTGTTTCTTAATAGAAGGAACATGAATTTCCAACTTCTCCAAGCTCCGATCAGCCAAAGCATCAACAGTGCTCAAGGGCTGAACGGCCAATGGCGTGAGTCTCTGAGCATACGGCAAAACTTGTCCAGCAGCGGCTAATGAGGCTCGCTCAGCAATTCCAAGGGTCCTTCCAACGAGTCCGCCAGAATTCTGAAAAAATAGCGTAGAAAATACTGGAATTAGTAAATTCGGTAAATCCGAGCATTTTTATTGCATATCAGGTGCGCCGTGTGCCATTCTTAAGCTTCATATTTGTACATGAACAAGACTAAGCTATTATTTCTAATTAGGTAGGTACACCATGAATCTGCACTCGAATGGAATATGGAATTATGAGCTCATATCTGCAATCTACGGAATTTCGCTCAGTAAGATTGCTGTAAAGTTTCCCTAGAGAAATTTGCAGACTCTCATCATGGAAGAAGATACGATAGAGGCTCATGTATATCTAATTAGACACGGAGTCAGCAAATATAAAAACATTTGGCTTTGGCTATCGTCCTATATCAAGGGCACGACTCGAGCAAATGATGCATCTGCATTTCCACATTCGGATTACTACGCGTACTTTGCATTAATGTAAAGTATTAGACAACATAGCTATAGGTACATACATTTGAATATTTAAAGTAAGAGCATCTGGAACTTGAGTGCTATACTTACTTAATACACACTTCATTGTAGATTACGGAAATATCATACATGTTTAATAGCTAACAGCTACATATTAAAAGCCACAATGCAGTCTCTGTTATTCAAATATAATGTATAAACAAGGTCAGCTTGATTCCGTGTGAATTAATTTATAAC
The DNA here is from genome assembly GCA_034694925.1 of Ceratophysella denticulata. NCBI lineage: Eukaryota > Metazoa > Arthropoda > Collembola > Poduromorpha > Hypogastruridae > Ceratophysella > Ceratophysella denticulata. Next base: position 16,240 of record JAQFYT010000253.1, read on the forward strand.
TAATTTCTGTTAAAGATTAAATTTTCAATTAATAGATAGCTCTTCTTCTGCCATAATTGTATTGCGATCAGATTGCGATTGAGATTTACTGTCGTATACGAAAAAACAAAAAAACCTAACAAATTCATAACTGGACCTATCCCAATAGTTCTATAGAAAAACTGAATGAGCTCAGTCAAGCCATGACCCCAAAATACCTCATTTTCTGAGTATGTAGCTGACTTCAGATTGGACTTGACAGTTTAGTTGAAATTGAATTTGTGAGGAAAACAAGATTATGCGGTGGTGTACTCTGACCCCCTCAATGAACCGACACCACGACAGGAATACATGATCAAAACAAGCGTATTTCCCCTCAAACCATTATCTTGGGCATTTGTAGCGTACTTTGGATTGGAGCCTATAATGGGAATCAGTGGATTGGATTCAATTCAAATACAAGATTAGCCTAACTCAATATTAGCGTGTTTGTTCAATCCTTATAGATATTCATGTTGAAGTATTTTATGTAGGGATTATATTTCGTTTTCCGGGAAGGTGCTGATTTTATTACATAAATTCAACGTTTCAACCTAGTTACAGTTATGCATTACAATTTGGGGACAAATGTAAGTGCGCTAACAACCGAAACAGAAATCACCTGAAAATACCAGCAGATGTTGTATTGGTATGCACTGCCCTGTCAAAAAATCAGTAATCGGGAAATCGCTAAATACTAAATCGTGCTATATGAGGCTCGAGGCTCAAGACGCTCACGATATGGCGCTAGATGACAGAAATTGACAGATAAATCTCAGCCACCGAAGCTTTGTTACGAAATTGCAGTAAAAACTGTCAAAAAATTGAAAAGTTTATGAATACCTGAATTTAAACATAAAACCGGAATCATGTAAGAATGCTATGCTGCTGGACGTAATACTCGTCATCGGTAATAGCAAAACTAAATTTTGCGATTAGAGACTCATGATTCATGATGCTTCACGAAATAGGGCATAGTATTTAAAAAAATTATAAGAAAGCCAAGAAAAGGCTGCCATTCAAGCCTTGATAACGTTGAAAGACGCTGCAAATATATTTATCGAAAAATCTTCAGAAATGTAATGATCTCCATATAATATTGTCCTGTTTTTACCTTAGCCTTGCCATAGTAGTCCGTGGCGACATTGATGGCGGAGTTGATCACTGGGATCTTGACGAGGCGTGTGAGGAAATGAGAAGAGTCAATGGTCTTCTTGTAAATAGAATTGTTCTCCATGGCGTCCTGTATAGACTTCCTATACATGCACGATTAAGAGGAGCTACACGGCACTTCCGCTTCTGCAAACAGAATAAAACCAATTAATTAACTATTAAGCCCAAACGGATTACCAGACACATTCAGCCAGACTACATAATACAGAGACGCCCAAAGTCATAAGCTTGGATTATGGATTCAAGCTGAGCTGAACCGGACCTTTTTCAATTCAATCCCCCATATCCCTAATGCCTTGTACCATCAACTCATATTCAGATTAAACGCTCTTCATAAGATTACTAATATTCACATGCTGACTGCCCCGTCAAAGTGAACTCTGGAACCGCTGAAACGTGATAAATGATTATTTCAATTCTATAACTTCTTCGTTTCGTCTTAACCTTGGCCCATTGCCCTCCCCAAATCTGTGTAAAACCCATGCTGCGGCGGAATGACCGCGGACGAACAAACGGACAGATATGAGATTCGAACAATTATTTTATACTACAATATTCCAAAGAAAAACGCCTATAAATCCACATCCAATCCATCTAAATTACACGTGTACACCTGATGATTAAGCAACTAACCAATAATAGATCGTGGGAAGTATTCAGGTAAGAAAATGACCCTGACTCCCACTTCCGTTCCAATTAAACTCGACTGACCTCTTGTCCAGCCTGAAGGTTGTTCATATGCCGAGGAAAGGTAGACTGAAGGTTTCTTTATATGAACATGAGTCAATAATTCAATTATCGGTCGAGACAAGAACGACAGATTCTTTGAACAAGAACTTCTATTCATTCCTCGTCCACACCCTTCATGGACTTTATTCGTATTTAATTGAATTATGCTCAACTTTAACTTGAGCCAAGTTCATGTTACTACTTAATGTTAATACATTCTACTGAGGTTCATATGTCTCGGAAGAGATTAGGTAGGCACATCGATGTATGTCCTGATCCTGATGACTGACTTCTCGTTTCTCAAACATGGGTACGACATAACGAATAACGACGCAAAGAGGCAAAAAAAGGTTAAACATTGTGTATTTCTGGAACTGACTTGAGCTTGAGCTGGAAGGAAATGAATAAGGAATGACACAACTCGAACCCTGCCAGAAAGACCTTCAACTCTAAAAGTTAACTTTGGGAAATTATCAAAATACTACGCACTGGCATCGTCAGTAGTGTTGGATGCCATTGAAAATTGAAAAGGCTTCGTGACATTGGCTAAAGCCGTTGCTGTATAAATATGATGCTGTTTGAATATTCTGAAATCACATTTAAAACCATAACAATTAAATAAATTCCCAGCTCTCGAATTCTGCCGGACGCCTTAGGCTCTTCCTTACCCTTGTAATGCAGAGCAAACAAGGGATTCTTAGGAATCTTATCCTCCGTTTGATCCTTCAACCTTTCCATTTCCAGCCCTGTCAAGAGATGCCCCATGGACTTGACATGGGCTTGGCTTAAGTATTTATAATTCCGAAATCCCGACCTTTCGTCCTGCACAGATCAACTGAAAAGCTTCGTTTAGTGACTTATAGCAGAGGTGCCGCCATGTGCGATCCCATGGTCCCATACATTTTAACATACCCTAACCAAACATGAATTAATATCCATGCTATAAGGTTAGCTTAAAAATTATGCGACCAGGCTACTGCACATCCCATGTGTACCGAATTTCTATTAAAATGTCCTATTCCTAGAGCAGATCTCACATTACGACACTTGAGCTGTCAATCGAACTGTCAAAGCAGAAACGACCGGAAACCGGCTCAAGAAATCTTCAAAACCTTTTCCCTTCACTATTCACAACTAGCTACGAAAACCTCTTTTCCTTATCAGGAATCGTCAACAGCTTGAAAGATCCTCGAGAGCTGCGTTTGGAATTAGCCTGAGTACTTCTTAAGTTTTATATTTTTAAACTATGAAGGACCTAACTGCATATACCTATACTGTATAACGTACCTCAAACATAGATTTTAAAATATTTTTTAGTATTTCCAGTCGATGAATCTCTAGCTATGGCAAGGCTACTATGCAGCGGTGGTGTAAATATGAAATTTGATGCGTTCACATATGGGTATTTAAGCTTTATGCATGTGTCTTCTGCCTGTATGTACCCACTAAACGAATGCCTACTGTAACGCTGCTGGAAACTTCAATAGGTATCTAGTACTGTATAGGTACAGCAGAAAATCTTGGAAAAGATTTAATGACATTCAGCGTGTCCTTTGGTTGGACCTTACTCAACGTTAAATGTCAGGTTTATGTTTTATCCCTAATGTACCGCGTGTACCAATAATTCTGAAATGAGCGAAGACACTTTAATGCAACGGTGAGCAACGAAATGCAGAATTAACCTCCGTGCCATTATTAAACCCATATGTTTATTTAAAAGTTTCTACAAGCGTTCGGCGTTCTCCGCTTTCAACTGAACATCCGGTAAAAGTACTGAAATCTAACTGCTTAGTTTGAAGTTTCATATAAAATATTCTATTCACATGAGAAAAAATACACGTACGCAATCTGAATCTGAATTGTACACAAAGGCCAGTGGAATGATGCAATGCAAAAACATCGACAACCCTAATCAATCCTCATTACAAAAAATAATGGAAATATTCCTTACCCACTGATGTTAACTTCCAATATAAATGCATTATACACACAATAGTTAGGTACATTATTGAGCTTTATAATTAGCTTCTAGTTTCACAAGCAATTACAGTGGAGGCATATAAAAAGAAAGGCGCAGTTCTCAAGGTTAATTCAGTTTATGCTTCATTGTGTAAAGTAAACTTTCCCATGCTTCATGAGTCAGGGTGGTATTAATTAATCCGCCGCCGACGAATATGAAGCTGTAAAAATTGTGGTGATTATGATTTACGATTGTAATGATGATTGATAAATCAGAGCAGTATTGTGCATAAGTAGCGTCCTGTCATTATAGTTATGATAATGGCTTACGGGTTTTATCTTTATTCTAAAGTGTCACGGATACGTGTACTTTTGATACTTGTGACGCCAAAATAATTGATGCCCGTTATGTTATGTTTATTCGGTGGCTTCTTTAATCGCCATGTAGTACAATGACCAACTAATCTGAATCAGCATATTTTTAAAAAATCATTCAAACTTTCTAAATATTTAACCCAAACGGCATATTGCTAATCAAATTGTGCAATATTTCATTTCCTGTACGCATCCATCGTGTAATGCAATGTTAACCCAAATTGCAAAAAAAGTGTAGGTATGGATCCCAAACCTACACGTAGGGTGAGGCATTAAAGCATTCCAAAATCTGCTTTGGTAAAATCCTGTTTTTTGCACGTAGAATATTATGCAGTGCCACTCATTCAACTAACCCTGTAGTATACTGAACTGAAAAGTCTGTATTCCTTATAGGCAGGTACCTCACTTTTGACTGTATTGTACAAAATACACAAAATACCTGTTGATGATCACTTGGAACTACGATTCCGAGTATGGTTTCTTTTTACCAAACCAACTAAGTACTACCATTAATCCTGTTCCTAAACAAAACGTAGTAGCCAAAGCAAAACAAAGGAATATTTCGCAATTCTCAGGCTGCCTGACTGTGGATAATTGTAATCATGTGAAAATACAAAAAATTTCCCTTTGGTTTGTGTACGCCTTGAAAAATAATGCAAACTTTCGGAATCTCTCTCACATATTCTTATTGTAAAAGAGAGCAGCAAGATCTCACCTTACTAAAGGGGACGTCTTATTAAACAGTTTAAAGTTTAACGTTAAGTTTTTAACATGCTTTCCAATGCAAATGTCGATGACTCAAATGATATGATAATGACATTTTCACGGCACAAGGGAAATGACAATGACTGCTATTTCGTGATTAGGTATATGCTTGAAAGATTTTTAATTTTTTTTGGCTTACCGAAACGAAGACGGTGACCAATGTCCTAAGGAACGGAAAGTCAGAATTTCACACAGACAGAGCAAAGATGCTCCAGCAGCGAGATTAAGTGTCAATGTCAGACAAGAAAAAAATAAACTTTAATTATTTTCCTAAATGAAGTTGACGATGGAAATTATGATCCGGTGTTTCTTGGCTGCTGTTCTTTGGTCTTCTGGGAGATGACTGAAGTGAACTCGTCTCAAGCCAAGGCTCTTGAGGTAAAAAAACTATACGAGGGGATGATCGGATGCTGTTGAATATTGAATGCCGCAGCAGTAGTGTTAGCTTTTAAAAGAGCAGGCATCTTCTACCCCATGCTACTTTATATATTACATTACATTGCATTGACTGGACTCTGGCATGGCACTTTGTAATCATAAACAACAATTTTTACCTTCCTCCACTATTTCTTCCCTATACTAACCATAGTTAACTTTACGAGAGACCCATTTAGAGGAGTGCTTATAGCTCCGCTTGGGGCATGGGGCTTGTCGGTCAAGTTTTTTTTAGTAGGTATACTTCCGACATAGGCATAGGCACCGGTCTGTATACAACGCGGCTCTTATTTGGTGCGTAAAATCCAAGCTGTCATGCCGGGTAGTAGTGTTTTAACATTTTCAAGTTTTGGTTCGTCGTCACATCACCTTGGTTAAATGGACAGTCTAATTGTTATCGACAGGTAATTTCGATAAATCATGTGCGATCTATATTTATTAGGGCTACTGTACTAACCAGGATGTAATGTAGATACGACGCTCCGATACGAGAGATATTTCTTGTCAGCAGTATGTTACATTCACCTACCTAGTTTAACTTGTCTTAGGTTGACATACCGGCAATCTGCTAACAAAAACCTAACCTGTATACCTTATGCATTATAAAGTTCAGAATTATCTATAATCGCCGAACATACAACTTTTCTCACAGATTTCGGCTTCTTTTCATGTCATTTTTTAGGCGCCCACCACCCGCTCAGTTACAACGACAAGTGGAAGTTCCCGGTAGCTTTCCTGGCCGCACACAAACGAACGGCAGCAGTACCATGGTTTTAGTTGAATTCAGTCTAAAAATTGCTCTGAATTTACCAATATTCATTTTAACGCTAGTCAATATATCTTCGATTATGCTGCAATGTGAAATAAATAAACCCAATATATGCGTAGATTGGAAAATATGATAGGCTGAGTTGGACCCTTAATAGGAATTTGTCCAGCACCCTGTAGGTACCTGTCATACGCGTCCTCAGTTGCATTTTGCATTCTGTTAAATAAGCTGCCCAAATTACCGGTGATCAACTGACCAGGAGTAATTCGAGTTGAACAACTAAAATATGTATGATTGTAATGAGAATGGGACTCTGACTCTAGATTGAACTCTGTCCCCAGTCCCTACACAATGATGTGGGAGCTTATCAATTTAATAGAAACACGTAATATTTGTTCACTGAGTCTGAAGTCTATGTACTGTCTCTCTCAACTAACATGACTCCTCGACTACTGTGCGTGCACATTGTTCTTCCCAAAGTCCAAGTTCGACACTTGCTGAACATGCGAATTCGACGTGCACCAACTCCCCGTCTCCGCTGGACTCTCAACTTTGACCTCTTTTTCTTTCCAGACAAATGGAGTTATTCCAAGTTTTAATAAGAAACGGGCGTGCGTGCTACGTGACGCAGATGTGTACCTTGTGATTTGTCATTGCTTGTGAAAAAAAAATGCCGGGTTCAATTTCCAATTTCGATTTTTATAATAATTCCGCGTGCAATTATTATTTATCTAGTCAATGCTCTCTCTGCTAATAGGCATAATATTAGCATGCTGTTTGTTGATGTTATTTGTTATTTGCTTGGGGTTGGAAGTCAGAAAGCGGAAAAACTGTAGCAACAGAGAGCGTTTGATTCATTTTTTGTTCCTTATCGGGAAGTGTATCTGGGCCATATAGCAAGCCTCAAGTGCCGGCTTCCACGGTCATGACATGTGCTTTTTAACTTTAACCTATTATTAGGTCACCGAGAACGTGGACGTGGAAACCTTTACATTCTACGACGAAAATTGGGTTTCCTGTCTAAAGTCCGGCGTCCGTCCGGCCGATCCAGTTGCCACGTGATCTTTGATTCTGCCTAACTGGACTTGACGTAATTATTGTACATGGACGGTCAAGTATATAGGTTTATTTTATGATTTGTTTTCTGGATTATCACCTAGGCTGGATCTTGGCAATCTATAGGGGTCAATTTGTTAACTAGTTTTAGTATATCACCGATGAAGGTTATCAAATCGGGGTCTCGAGACGCCAGACGTAACATATACACGCATGTGGCAAAATGCCATTTATAAACCTAGATCCATTTAATCTCATTCATATCATACGCAATATATAAATAAATCTTCCATGCACTAATTATTGCATGCAATTTTGACGAGCACTTTGTTGTTCAAGGTAAATATTAAAAAGGTAATTCTGCGTATCAGGGCCAATCAAATCTGTTTAAATGAGAACAAGCTACCTTTAACTAATGAAAATTTTCCACGGAATATTTTAACCTTTGAATTTAATTTTAAAGGGTGGCTGTCAGTGCAATTGCCCTTAAGCAGCACTTGACCCTGTCACTTGTCAAATTTAGTGGAACGTCACTGATCACTGTGCAAGCTCCCGTTCTTGGTATACAACATTTCCTTGTACCTGTATAATTATTTTGATACAAAGGAATTACCGGAAGTCAAAATGCAGCCGTTTCACAAAATTGAATAGGTACCTACTTCAAAAATTATAAATCTTGAACATATACTTTTGGTTTTGCTGTCGGAAATTTTTCCGGTGTCCTATATTGACCCAGTTGACCACGGTTTATGAGCTCAATCAGGTTTTGACCATTGACCTCAGCTTTATGGATTAATCAAAAATTGTACTTACTAGCGACGCTTCTGGCCACCTGTGATGATAATATAAATCTTGCATTTACAATCTCTGAAACAGTTTTTCATTCGGATGTAAAATTTAAATTAACAATTTTTGACGAAACTTATACGAAATACTGTCGGATTTATTATAAGCTTCGACCGATTGTACTATTTTAATCATAAATGAGTTATTCTCATTAAATATGCATAATGAATTGAAGCAACATGATCTCAAATCCAACGTGCAGGATGCTCTTGATCCACTTGAACTTTGAACCCAATGATTCCCGCAGCATATCTCACGAGTCGTGAGTCGAGGGGATGATCTCCAATGTCCATGGTGCAAGAGGAAAAGAGCATTGAACAATCAAACCACGTATAATAAAACGCGTCTGTCCCACAGTACAGTGCAGAGTACACTGCATTTAGGAATAATTCCACAAGAGTAGAGCACATAGGAATGCACGTGGCTTTGTTATCCCGACTGTACATCAATGTAAATGTAAATAAGCGTTGTGCTAATCCCAAACTCTATATACAGTACCCTATAAATCACGGTTTGAGATGAAGATGCACATTAGCACTCTGCCGCTGGTATTTAGCCATAATCGTAACTATTATAGCTTTTTAATTAATTCGTTATTGCGTCAAAGGAAGTAAGATGCTTGATTTGGCTGAATGTACATATGTACTATATGTAGAAAAGCCATACTGGACAGGACACTCGAAACCTTTAACCCTCTCCTCACAAATCCTCGGCTTTTTCTTCTAATGCTTGGGAAATGACAGTTCCTGATCTGATCTCTACAAAATAGGAATTGAACTTAGGGACATGGTGGTGATGATGGCATATAGCTGAGGAAATGCTGTGAACTTCGAACGACCTCCATGCTCGACCCGGATTCATTATAATTGAGATTTTTTTTTGCCGGTCAGATGCCCGTGGTCAATTCGGTCTCAGGCGTTTCGGTATCATTCGGTATATAGTTATTGAACAAATATATAAATAATTAGGGGTATTTCGTGAATTGTTAAAAATCTTAGAGTTATTATAATCGTCAGCTATGGTTGTCGGTACGAATCGTTGTGTTATCCAACAAAGTTATCCAACTTTTGATATAATCCATTTGTCAACGAAAACAAATCTGAATCTGACAATCGACTGGAAACCTATTTATTGACCGAATTTGCGAAAACTCAAATGACGCCTCAGTGCAAAATTAAACGTAAACCTTTTGCGTGCATATCGTGTATATGCGGTAAGGAAAGATTTTTAATAGCTGCAGATGCAAATGGCCTAGAACGCTGTAAAATCTGTACATAAATTTAACCTCAATAAAGCCAGTGTCATGCATTAGCAAAATAATTACATGTGCATATTTCACTTTTCATTTCACTTGAAACGAAACGTTCGACTTAGGATTCACGTACTTAGTAAAAATTTGTGGTCCAGCTATGGGGATATCCCCTTTTCTGATGGTGGAGTCCCATGATTAGTGGATTTATGATGTAATTTGTAGCAGAGATCCGATATTCGAGGCTGGCTAGGATCTAGGCGTTCTAAAAGTATTGTAAACGTTCAACTTTGTATAAGCTGAATATACCGGATCATCTTGGAGCTGCATGGGCATTTTGGACTCTAAAACATGTTGTGTAAACCCTCTGAATCATGCAAGATGCGAGTGTTTTCTTCCGTATTTTGTCTCCATTTGATCGAGAACCGTGGCATGGCTGACTAGAACTTGTGCTAGGCTATCCGTATATCTGTCATATGCATAATTAATTCTGCGGATTATAACGAAGAACTAACCAACAAAGAAGAATACCTATACATATTTATTTGCCGCCGTTCAATTTTTACACGTTTTGGCTTAATAAGTAAGTGTTCGGGAAAAGACCTAGATGTAAAGTGCATTTACGTTTGATTTTTTTAACGGTGAATTGCGGGTGGTTACACCATTCTATAATAATTTTAGACAACGTTACCAGAATAATGGAAAACTTTTATAAATATTTAACCATTAAAATACATTTCCAATTAACCTAATGCCTCAGCACCAAATATATAAATCCACCCACAATCCATGTGGGCTCGGCATGCCGGAAAACCTGTTTTTCCTAATTATTGAGAATTTCCTGATTCTCGTAGATGGTTCGTTCAGTTAAGGGTCGGCTGTCGGCATTTACAGGAACTCTACCCTACATAAGAACGAACAACGGACGAACTAGGTATTAAGTATTAACTAAACCCCATAATGGAAATGGAAACACGTGAACAGTCAGTGATACTCATAAGATGCAAGTCAGGCTATTGTTTTGTAAGCACTTAATCGCATAGGATCATGCACATGTATCTGTTCTTCATTTCAAGGATATTCCAATAATAATACTACACTATTATTATTTTTTACACGTCTCTTCCCTTTGTTGTGGTTTGGTTTCATTCAAGTTGAAAATATTTTGAGTATAGTTACATACCCATTGCATACATATGCATCTGGTTTGGATGCGTCGACGTTCCGTCTATTGTTGTGGATAATGCAATACAACATTTGGAATAACAAAACTCATCTACCTACATAAATATTTACTAAGTTCAAAGTCCAGCCCAACACATTGTAATTGGAATTGTTCATAAACTCATGCATCATGCATATCACATGCCCGAATCTTGTTGTTTTCTTTCAGGAGAATAGGTACTTTATGTACAAGGTATTATTGTATGCCGTGGACTGCGGTCCGGTCGTCGTGATTCAGAATGGCTGCCATTTAAACTGCCCATAATTAATTCAAAAAATGTCCATAAAAATAACAGGTTTTGCCCATAACCTAACCAGTTATCGGCAAAATCTGTTATATTTATGGACATTTTTTGAATTAATTATGGGCAGAAAAATATTGAGTCATTCAGAATACCTATAAACTTTGTTGGCCAATAAAATAACTCGTAGAAATGCGAAATGCACATAAAAAGTTCAGGCTTCAACTCAACTGGATTAGAATGATTGCATGATTTAAATAGAAATTTAGTGGCTGGAGATGACTTTGTATAAACGGTATAAACAAAATACAGTTTATGCTGTACTGCGTCAAATCTGGATATCTTATAAGAGTCAACATATTTCCAAAATATATTGAACTTTAATCAATGCAAAATCAAACGGCAAAAAAATTATATGTTGTCACAATTTTTTTCTTGACAATGATTGGATTAACTATCAACCGGAAATGTCATCAGAAATCTCGCTTCAAAAACGTTGTCCTCAAATCTATAAGGTTTTAATTCGTTTTTATTGCTTGTAAAAATCCACAATCAAAGCAAGGTTATAGCTTAACCTAACCTGAAAGATTTGAATATTTAAGATTTTGAAGCGAAATTTTTGTATCCGCGTAAGAGTCAAAACCGCCACACTCATGGAATGGATAAGCCATCGCATTATTGTGTCTGTAAAGCCCAAGAATAAAATATGTCGGCACTATTCTAAACTGTCCCTAATTGTCCACAGAAGCGTATTCCCCATGCCTTGGCGGAGTGATAGAATATCCGGAAATGGTTGGATCATTGAAACTAAGGTCCATTCACTTGTGCTAAGTGATTCAATTACTGAGAAGGCGTTCATGCATCCATGCCTGGTGAGGCAGGATGGAGTCATTGGACCTTGGACCCTGTCAAGGGAAATAAAGGGAACCCCAATCCATAATTATCACAAATATACACCACTTGTTCTCTTGAATACTGTACAATCAGACTTGCTGTTGTTAGTAGTACTTTACAAAAGTACAGGAAATGCAGGTTAAAATCGACTGCTAATAATGTCGTATTCCTTTAGGCCATAATTTGCCGTGTGTACAGACAGAGTCGGTAGGTACCTATAGTCATTGACGTACGTGAAGCACGCAGAATGCATACGGGAAGTAATACGAACTAGGTATGTTAATGTGGCTGTAGATCAATGTACGCACATGAAGATTACAGCTGAGGAGGGCATTGTTCCATTTTATCAAATTATCAGCTTTCTACTGTTTTCCGATTTCACATTAGACATTTTGTGAGATTTAAAAAAAAATATATTTTACCCTTTATTACTTTAATTTATATATTTTTATTTGATTTTGATTGAATACTGTTGAACGTAATGCGCATAATAATTTGTAACCTTCGCTATTGTCAGAGGTGAATATAGTCTTAACTTTGGTGAAGCAACAAGCGCAATTGCAATTAGGCTTTTACATTATTGCCTTAAAATATTCAAGGTCTACCTGTCTTCTTCATCTGATCTCAGCTTGGCATGTTACTTGTCTAGATCAATTAATGAGTAGGTATGCATGTATGGACGTATTCCAATATATCAAGTAAGGCACTCAGAGTGTTTTGATTTCATACAACCATAATAGATCTTGTAATTTTGACATGGATTTTTCAGAAAATTCAAGTCGCATTAAATACGAGACTTTTTTTTGAATTATTTGGTACTGATAAATTATGTATGATGCGTACACGTTTCTCAAACCTAAAACCAACGTTTAAAGTAAAGCATAATGACTAATGACACAAATTACTATTATAATGACAATGTTTAGATTAGAAGAAAGCACGCTGCCCCGGGCCTCATTCTACAAAACCAGCCGCCTTATTCGTCGCATTGAATATTACTGCAATAAAACGCCTTCCTCAGTAATATAACAATCGAAATATAATTAGAGCAAAAAACTTAGCTTAGAACTTAGCATCTCCAATTCACGCGTAAATATTAGTATATAAATATTTGCACCAATTTCAGGTTCGCGGAAGATCCAAACTCGTTTACACAATGGTAAATCTCAATGCATCTAAAACACGCCTATTAAAAATCGAAACACTTAACTTCGTGTAACCCGAAGTTATATCTTACAATTATTAGGAGTTTACATTGAGTTCTTCATAATGCCTGATTGATTAGAGTAGGGCACCATTCCTTCAGTATGACACAGCTGTTTGTGCACCCTGACAACTGAAACTGCAAAGGTTATTAAATATGTATTCACTTTGCGGCAGTAATTTTCTAAATTTATCTATTGTCTCAGTCAAGGGTTACGTCAAAGAACTCAACGCAAGAGTAGCTGATACGATATAAGCAATGTGCAACCGCTGCTCCTGTAATCTTCCGAAGCTCGTGTACGCAGGTTAAAGAACTTTAACGTTAACTTTACTTCTTTATCATCACATTTAAAGAATTATTGGTCATTGACTGTTGTTCTTCTCCGCGTGTACGTGTACTAGCATGCATGACAACTACATTTCAAAATATATTGTCAATGTCACTGTGAGTTTAATAAACTTCGTGATTGACTATTGAAATTTATGTAGTACCTCATCTTTAACTTTATCCTTGTAATTTTAGAAGCATATACCTTAACATTCACGATTCTGAACTGCCTGAAAACTTGCGAACAGCCAAAACCGAATTCCGCGACTTCTGGGGCAGCCCTCGTCAAGAAATAAGCAGTAGCCTAGAAACGCTG
>JAQFYT010000254.1:0-29811 GCA_034694925.1 Ceratophysella denticulata
CTTTTAAGAAAAGTGAAAATATTATTACACCATTAAATGCGCAATGAAATTTGCTTTAATTTGGTATATCATATGTCTTTGTAACTAAACATTTCATGTCACCCTGAATAAAATTGGGAATACGTGTTAACTTGGGTTCTCGGGTCTGCGTATTATTGAAAAACTTGAGCCCTGCTGACAGTTATTGTTTAGATAACTTGGGTCATGGAAACTGCGCAGTAGCGAATAACTTGAGCAGTTGATGATGTTTACGGAGAATTAAGTTAAGTCCCAAGAGGTTAACGGTAACATGTTGTTATTGAAAGAGGGGCTACACATTGGATCATCGCAAAGAATGGAGTCTACTCTTGCGTCGAGAGTTGAGAAGGTAAAGCACATTGCATTCCTCTTCTCTCTCGTCTATGTCTCCCGCATTCATTTTTTAACACTTCTCTATACCATTTTGTGCACTATCTGTACTACTACTGCCACCACCACGCTACGTCAACTCTGTATTTACTACAATACATACACTTGTATCTACAGATATAGACTTCTCAATGCGAAACTTTTAGAGTCACGCAAAAAATCGTGTGTATCTTCCCTTCCGCCTTCACACGTTTGCATTATAGAGCTCCTGCAACAGAGATAGAACAGTAACACTAACCAAACCACCGGGAACCTACTCTGCTCATTTCGATAAATATTAGATGTGAGCCAAGGAGGGCGTGGGAGGGACGAGCAAACCCTCCGCAAAACATTAATAGTTAAATCCGTGCAAATTTTACCCCTCATTCTTGTAAACCCATGCATAATTCGGCTCAATGCTCAAATACAGGTTTTAATTACAATTTCGAGGAATTTGGGTAAGCAAAATAGGGAAGTATAACAGTAAGCGGATTTTCGTGGAATATTGTATTAGGTGACGCCACTCACTCCATTGTGCCGTGTACTATTTTGGGAAGCAGTGTTTTTGAGTGAGATAGGGAATAGAATGAGGTAGGTTGATTTGGTCGGGGAGTAGTGTAATCAATAGGGCTCTGTGGTGTATTAGTGTTGTCGTCCGGAGTTGCCACTCTCCTGCTATGCTCCCGCAGCACCCGACTTCCCCGAAACTCCTTCTGTCGACTTCATTCTCTACCCGACTTGAGCAGAGGTTTGGGTCGTTGTCGTTTTTCTAGGATCTGGATCTCTGGCTTGGGTTATGGCATGGAAAAGTATATTCTTCTGTAGGGTATTTGGGTTTATTTGGGGTCTGGGATGTTTCCCTCACAGAAGTTTGAATCCATAAGTTTGGGCTTGGAAAATTTGGATTGATTTTGAGTATATCTATTTCCAAATGTGCAGATATTGCCGGGAAGTCACTCAGAACATATATGAACAAGCTCGTCATTTAGAAAATGTTTACTCTGATTGAATGCATGCAGTGGCAATTGTATCTTCTGAATCTGTAGAAATTTGGATGAAAATGTTTATTTTGGAAGTCGCACAGAATTTATATGAACAGCGTATTTAATCATGAAATTTCTGCTCAACAAAGTTGTACAACTTGAGGATCATTGAGGATCCATCCATGTTACGAAAATTATACTGAAATCAAACTATCTTGACAACAGCTAGTTTCTTAGCTTGGGTACCTTCTTTTACAGGCTAATTATCTCAATCTCAATTAGCTGTTGTCGTATATCTTCTGGCAACTATTTACCTAAGTATATCGACCTGAAGTTTTGACATTTTTGAACACTCAATAGACAATAACAATTTCTCATTTTCAATGATTCTAGGCCGAGACCCAAATTTCTCTACCCAGATCCGAATCCTCCAAATGCCCAAATTTTCAATGCGCCGAAGCCCCGAATTTTAAATCCAATCTCGAAATACCAAAATTTCCATTTCGAAATGTAAAAATTTCGAGCTACAAAATATCCTAGACCCAATCGACGCTGAAACTGGGCCAGAGTAGGTATAGTGAGCGGAGCCGATTTCATTCCGCTCCCGTCCTCCTGGATCCGCTTTCTATTCTTCTCAGCTCCCGACTTCCACTCTCATTTCACCCAGCGGAATAGGCGGACGGATCATGTTCTCCCGATGCTCCTTCTTCCTTCTTCTATACTTGGTACATATGAAGGTACTTCTGTGATGTAGCCAGACCAGAGCTATGTAGACTACTCTTACTCTTACATCCATCTCAGCCAGGAGCCTAATCCCTTCTCTTCTCCAGCAGCCTCCTCCGCATTCCAGCGCTCCAGCCACTCTTTTACAACTTGACTACGGACAAATACTTGACGAGCTACAGCTCAAAAACACTGTTAACGCCGTTATGCAACATACGTAATTCCAAAAAATGGAATAATTGAAAAGGACGGGTGAAAGTTGTAGGGACGGGAATGCGTATTCTCTCGAGCAAAAGGAGCAGCGGAGAAGAGAAAGGCAAAAAGTGCGCAGGAAAAGTGAAAACGAAGCAGTACTTCAGGAGAGGACAGGACATAGCAGGAGAGGAAAGAAGAGAAAGTAGAAACTGTAAATGAGGCAAGGATACCCTGGTAAAAGTAGCAGGAGGAAGAGAAAGTTGGAACACTATCGAGAGGACACATTTAGATAAAAAAGGAAAACAACAGCGGCTAAGCAATGCAGATGAGGACAGGGAATATGTGGCAGAGGAAAAGTGAATTCAGAGGAGGAAAAAGGAAAGCTACAGGAAAAGATAGACTTCTCATGGTAGTAATTTCGGTTGTAAAGGTAAACGAAAGTGTGAATGTACTTAACTCAGAAGAGCATAGAGGGATAACTGCAGGAATGGGAAAGGGTGTGATTCAGGAAGGGTAATTTAGCAGGAGAACGTTGAGGAAGATACAACTGAGATTAGTTGGTGTCGACACTCGTTATTAATAATTATTTTAAAATAAACTGAACAGGTACGAAGTGGACAATAACCGTGCTCATTTCAGTCGGAAACTCTGGGTTTGTGTTTGTTGAGGTTGACGGGTACAGGTGAAGTTAGTGGATAATGGAAAGAGGACTGTGGAAGGGATCAAGTTGGGAGGAGATGGAGAAAGACGAAGAGCCTCATTATTGAAGGAACGAAGTGACATGGAGGATATCTCCGCCCGTGATTCCATTTGATGACTCAACTCGAGGGGGAAACTTGTCACATTCCATAGGGCTACCCTGCCCCATGGACTCTCCAAAAACTATGTCAAGTTCCCAAGGTTTTTTTTTCAGCAGAGCTGGAAAAGCTATTGTCTTCACAAAACGTTCTCCTTCTTCTTCTATCCCGAAAATATGAGGCTCGGAGTCGGAGTCGGAATCGGAATGTGAAGCCCATAGGTTAGAGATTTATGGAAGGAAAGCGGAAGGAAAAAAAAAACCTCTCATCTCATCCTCCTAATCCATCCAGCTTTTAACCTCTGCCCACAAACACAGCTGTTACGGGCACGGACCGAAGAGAGTCAAGTCAAGAATCAAAATAGAGCATTTAATTCAGATTTCACATCTAACAACACTTTTACGAGTCCTTTCATCTGACGTCAGTCCTATTAAAGATAAGGACTCAATGTCATTGGCAATGTTCAGCATTTTATGGACAAGCGTCATTGTTCATGTTCATGTGTATACATAGGTACCTAGGACAGTTTTAGCTGTCGGCACTGGTTTAACAAGGAACAAGCATAATGTGATTAGCAGGTTCACACTCATAACCATAACTTGAGCGGATTTGCAAATATATCATTACAGCGAGGAGGATGCTGCTACTAATGCTAATGCTATGCCGCTACAGCTGAACGCTAAAGCTCCATTCCACAAGGTCAATAATATGTGCAGTGGTACTACATACTCAAAACTCGTCATCACATCAGACTTTCAGGAAAATGAGTGAGATAATGAACACTTAAATGATAGTAATGGCAGATTCCGAATTGCAATCCAGGATAGGAAATTCCAAATACCACATTTTTTCTCAATGCACCTGACCTATTCGTTCAAACTACGACTGCTCAACTGTACAGTTTATTGTATTTGTTGAATTTGAAAATCGTTGCCTCACGCGGTCAATTATATCGTGTGCCCTACATGCATAAACATTTGTCGTAGTCGCTGTTCTAGTAGTCGGATTTTTCTTAATTCGGATGAGGTTAGACTTTAAAACCTTTTTGTCTGTTTCGACATGGGGGTTACCCGACCTGAGCACGTTTGGACCTTAAGACTTTTTGTCGGTTTCGATTTGGGTACCCAAGCTGAGCAGGCTGGACCTTAAAAACTTTTGGTCGGTTTCGACCTGTTGACCCGAGCATAGCAGGCTGGACCTTAAAAACTTTTTGTCGGAATCGCCTTGGGGACCCGACCTGAGCAGGCTGGACCTTAAAAACTCTTGGTCGGTTTCGACTTAGGGACCCGACCTGAGCAGACTGGACCTTAAAAACTTTTTGTCGGTTTCGACTTGGGGACACGAGCATATCAGGTTTGCACCTTTAAAACGTTTTGGCGGTTTCGACTTAAGAACCCGAGCTGAATAGTTTAGACCTTTCGGGTACTTAAAGAAACAAGACCTAACCTAACCTTCCACAAACACATCGCCACGACATAGTTTGCAGCGGTAGGCCACGCACTAAAACAGTACCCCTTCCGCTAACAAGTCGGTCCAATCATATAACAAATTGCAAAAGGTAACTTATTGGTTGAATTCAAGAAACGTTGCCTCCCACTAAAATGCCAACCAATCACAGAACGTATAAGCTTGCTGTAGACAAATTATTGATGAAATTCGTAAAACGTTTCCTCCCACTAAAATGCAAACCAACGTCAGAAGGAATAAAATGGTGCTAGGCAACGATTTTCAAAATTTAACCAAATGACAACTGGTAAAGAACCCGGCTGTATCTTTTTGAACTTGTTATGCCGCCGGTAAAGATCCGAATATCCGAGCTTTGAGCGGATTTGGAGGAAAAATAACACATTGTTGCCTCGCGTTAACATGTGAATAGGTCGAGCTGTTGTTCCCTCTGCTCTTTTTCCGAGTCGAGAGCCAAGTTAACAAGCGTCTGCCTACTCGTTGTTAGAGTGTATGTTCGGCTACTATCTACTCTTGTGTACTACTACGCTTGATTCTCTGGATGTGGTTGTATTGTGAGTTGAAGGAAGAGAGTTTAGTTGGCTGAAGCTCAGTCGCGGAGTTGACGCCGAGTTGTAGGGACGTTCACGAGGTCTTTGTAAGTAACCCCTGTCAAACAGTAACAGTATTACATACCAGCAACATATCCAATTAATCCCAAATTATACGATTACGGGCCAAATACTGTGGAACACGCTAAATTTTCCTTACTTCAAATCAAAGTTATTCAGGAAAATTGTCATTAAGTAAAAACGGCTAAGTCTCCTCTGCTTAAATCAAAAATTCCTCGTGCTCAGTTCATGAGCACGTGTGTCGGACTTGCCATTCAATTCATATACAAGTACTTGTAATCGTGGAATCTTGACCGGTGCTTCATTGGACGCTGTCATAAGTTATACTATTAACGTATGTCACAATAAGCCTTGAAACAATAGCAGCCAAACACATTCTACATATATACATGTGAGGAGTTTAGTGGTATGACGCCAAGAGCATAACACGCCGACAAGTGCATATTTTCAACATTGCCTAATTTTGATCAGGAGTGACACTATTGCACCAAAGTTGCGCTATAGAAAAGGATTGGCCCAATCACGCATTCACTGAACAATCAATCTGTTGAAGTGGAGCTCAGTGTAACAAACAAACAACATAAAGCTTAGTGCTGCATTCTTGGAATATCCCTTCAAGATTTGATTGACAGTTTGACCCTTCCTTTTTCGTGGGCGAGCCGGAATAATGAATTTATGCCCATGTGAACTGGCTCATTCAAGACTTAAGTGAAGTGTAAGCCTTATGTACACAGGTAGTGTAGTAAACAATTATATCTCCCTAAATACAGACAAAGTGGGATTGGAAATGAGCCTAGGCCCTTGTGCCGTCTTGCTAAGGTATTATTCCATGGCAGGAAGACCCTGAGTCTCGGCCACTGCTCAACCCCAGGCACCCCTGCTCAGGTAAGCCACGACGGCCATCAAACTACCAAAAGTACCTATTACAATGTATACCTAAGTGTATAATGCCTACAAGCACTTTTAGGCTGCATTCCTTAATGCTCCTGATCTGTAAATATTACATTAGAGCTAATATGCTTGTATAGAGTGTAATAGTACTAGGTTGTACCCAGTTTTAGAAAGAATGTAGTTGTCATGTTGTGGGTCGTTAGTGGAACAAGGCTACCGAATTCCGCCCCTATGCCTCAGCCCACTTTGACAAGGTAGTTAGAGGTACTACGGCGGAGCGGACAACGAGCCATCGAGGACAGCCGAATTGACACTCTCGCCTTCCTATACCACCACCAAGCAGCCCCTCAAATACAAATGCATAATAAACCTTCTTCTGATGACCTCTCAGAGCTTCATCGGCTTGGCTTACTTTCAATTTCAACCCGTGTCGACGTCGACCCAAGGTCCAGTCCGGCAGGTTTCGTTTTTTCGTATAGCCGTCGTAGTTGTCGTGTAGCCAAGAAGGGTATAGCGACAAAACAGCCCACAAAACGTCGCTGCGACAAGACATAGCGGTCAAAAAAATATACCTATGTAAGGTTAAGTTGGCTTGCTGGTTCCGTTACATAATTTCGTAGGGTACTACCAATAATGCTCATTTGTTTCCTGATTGATGAGTGGGCTCTGGTCTGTATTGTATGTAATTTGAAATGCACGTGGAGAAAGACTCTATGTAGTCTTATGGTAATGGGACACAGTTCATTTTTTATTTAGTTAACGGGACCTCATTAATTCCAGAAGCTATGGGGACTCTATTGGAGTCAACCTGTCCATCCATACAATACACTGTAGTCTCTTTCTCCCGAGTAATCAAATATTCAATTGGAGTTTTCTCCCGTAGTACATAGTTGCTTGCTGTTGGTTCCAATTCAGTATTTTTCCAAGGAGGTCTCTCCTGTGTGTCCTTCCTGCACGTGTCACGTGTTGAGTCAATCTCCACATTATACTGACCAGCAGGAGTAGCATCGATTTTCGGCCCTACGCCATCAGAACAATTCTCTCATTAGACAGAGACGCCCACTTGGGTCTCCTAAGGAATGTCCAGCCCCCCTCCCTATTCTGTCGACACGATCGAGGCTCTTAACATGCACCTTGGTGAGGCATAAGATAAGGCTCACAATTCACAATCTTAAGAAAGCTGAGACCTTTCAGCACCAGTTTTCAGATTTGACAATACAATCATGCTCAAAAACAGGGCAAATTTTGACTTTTATAATCTCCTCTTCACATTGGTCATAAAATCATAAATCAGAAAAACATTGACACGACGAGACGTTGACGTTATTTCAATCGCATCTAATAAGCCGAAAATTTCCAGCATTCTGAATATCGACTGCTGAACGTCAACCGGTGTTTTTCGGTACCACATACCGGTTGCATGTGCGCTTTAAAGTATACAGTCTTTCTTTAGATCGCATGCGGCAAGTAGCATTAATTCCAGGTATGGTTAGGTTCAACTAAAGTTTGGCAGCGGATTTGATTGTGAGATTCTGAAGCAGCATAACCTAGCAAAACTCGAGTTAATGTTACAGATACAGTATGCGATCTCGGGTACATTTAACAGGTGTACACCGTATATTAAAATTAGCATATTTATTCTCAATGGTGAATGGTGACTGACCGTCTCTGGTTCAGTTTCAAGTTAAAAAGGCTGTGGGTACACTATACGCGATCCCAACGGTGTTTGTTGGGAGTTCATGGGACAAAATGCATACAAAATGCCTGTTGCTATATTTGTATTTCCCTTCTTGTAGTAATTACCGTAAACTAAGTATAAGTGGATAAGTGTAAGTTGTGTTGTGTGTGAAATGAGGTTTGTTGACCCATAATGCGTGTAGAACGGAGGAGGGGTGTTTGACAGTTAGTACTGGGCTGAAGCTGGGGCGGTTTGGGAGATCTCGAAATAGCACTCTTGTTGACTTGGAGTGGATGGAGCCTACCTATCTATGTATCACTCAACAAGCCGTTTACCTGTATTTTACTCCCATTCAAACCTACCTGCCCATTGTTGAGGCACTTTCTCAAAGGGTGAGACGAAGCCTTCCCCAAAATATCCCATTCAGAACGAATATACCTCCTCTTCTCCCAATTGTCCCCACTTTGTCCTTCTCTCCAAACATGTACATGTGGAAATGAGCCCAAATCCATCTATTTCTACACATATTAAGTATACATATGTGACCCTCTAAATCCGTAACGCGACAATTCGGTCTAGACAGATCAGGAACCAGGTTTAGCGAGAATTTACACAACTTTTTATCTGTTAAATGTACGATTAGTGTGCCTCAGATTATGGCAGGGTTATAAATACCGCCTGTTCACAAACTACCCTCCAACCTTGACTGGTTTCCCATATACAACGATTTATTTACGGGTGGCATATAAACGTGCCATGAAAAAATAGAATATGCCATGAAAAAGAAGAATTTTGCCATAAGGTATAATTGGTCTATAATTCCAAAGGTTGGGTTAGTTATTGGTCATGTGGGTGTTTCAAAAATTTAACCTAACCTGTAAAACGGATCAATCTCGTCCGCCAACGTTTTAACCTAACCTAACATGACTAAAATCAAATTTACTGCCATGGCACAAGTCTTCTTTTTCATGGCAGATTCTATTTTCTCACGGCACGTTTATATATTTCCCTTTATTTACTCTTCCACTAATTATGTGTTGGTCAGGAAGTTCGGTATCAAATCTATAAATATACAGGGTGTTTCGGTTTCGACTCTGTTTGTAACATGCATTTATTGACGTAATGTAATGTTATTAAGCAATTTAATAAGTTTAACTCTTCAGAACACAAGATTAGGTTAGGTTAGGTTATTTTTTATCACAGCCCGAAGCCCGAAATGGAAGCGTTAAGCGCGTTGCATATTGTTAAGATATACAATTATTCATAATAGAAGGCGCTATCCGCGGGACCCCCTTTGTGTTTTGACATTGTGGTGAAAAATTGTACCAAACATAAACAAGGGGTAGGGGCTACTTTGTTGACATGCGTTATTATCTAACTAGATTTAAGACTAAGAAAGTATGAGATTTTATAAAATTTTAACTATTTCTTTTCGCGACTTTGAACCCCGCAATCCCACATCCCACCCAACATAACGTACCACCTAACTAATGTAAGATTCGTAAGAATATCTATTTATTTGGTAAATGGAATTCATTCAAATCAATCCGAATTTTGGAATTCCGGGTTCTTTTTCGCTGCTCCCCAACTTGTCACTTGTCGTAGAATCATGTAAATGTGAGTACGTGAGAGCTAAGTGATGGCGAGCACGGAATCCCTGTCAGACCTCCTCAGAGGGGACAATGAGCATTGTATCTATTGTCCTCTTCCTCCCGGATCCGAATCCCTGCTTTTCCTATCCCATCATCCATCCATCCACCGGCCCAATAATTCAGGAAGTCATAGTGGGACAAAGTGCACTTGAGCAGCATTGTGGGAAACATGAGAGAAAGAGCATGGTAGATGGTAGAATCCGATCCGCTCATTTAGTCCGTCCATATCCCATATCTCAATATTACCCGGGAATAAAATCATGAAGGGTATCCCAACCCTACAGTATATGTAACTACCTAATACACTGAATATTAGGTAGGGCTCCCTGGGCTTTCGCTTTTTTTTTTGTGCAGGGTGAAGGGAGGAGACCGGAGAGTCCAATTTCTAAAATCCATCTGGGCTGGGAAAAAGAGTGTCACGTGGATGAGGAGTCGGTGGATTGCATTTGGGACTGTCAAACTGTTGTTGTGTAGGGTCAAACTCCCCTCGTTTCCCACAACCCTCCCCATTCACCACGCTGTTGGCTGGGACTAATACAACAAACCCTTCGGGGTTGTTTAATAATATGAAAAGCGTGCGAAACGCTTTCTCATCTGACAGAACTCTCTGTACGAGTACGAGGACACATGCCGTAGAATTACAACCTTAAGTACAATAGGATCACAATAATTCTCAACACAGGTGAAAGCGAGACTATAGTGGTCCTTCGAACCAGGAGTTTTAACGAGTCTAGACTAGTGCTGTGTTAAATGTCGGGCATCATACCTCTATACAGGACAGATGCCTTAAAAATTAATACGATTAATATATATGCAACATGTTAAGGCATGCTGGCGGTGTTTAATTAAATTTTTAAAGTTACTGCTTCCCGCCAGGATATACGAATGATGATTGGACTGTTACATTCCAGCAGCCATTTGTTTTCAAACTGCACCAATAGTGGCACAGAAGCCCCAAACGTAAAGATGGAATGAGTAATGGAGATCTGTCTAGGAAATACCCCGTGAGCAGAGTGAAAGCTGGCTTTCACCCAGACCACGACATGTGCTCGGTGCTTGGTTCGTAGATTTTTTTCTGCATTCGAGTTTTTCGGATTCGTCTGTAGCTTGTGCGGACTTGGGTCTTACTGGGTTTTGTTGGTGGGAGGAAGAAGAGTAAGTAGTGCTCGTGTGAGGCATTCAGAGGAAGAAGCACACAGTGGCTGAGGGCAGAGTGAGAGTGACTGTGTGGATGTCCCTGGCTCGTGGGGCCAGTTGGCTGGTGGCTTTCACTGAGCTCCCGTCGACTCTTTCGGGCTGCTCCCTACTTTTCGGCCCATGATGCCATGCCGAAAGACATATAATGCCCAATCGATAAGTTGACTCGTGGTCCGCCTTCCCTTGCCCTGGCACACAGGGCCAAAACCTCCTCAAATCTATGCATGGGGCTCACGCCTAGCCTCTCTTCCATCTCCTCATTACTTCTCTATTACCCGCTGCATGGGTACTCCTATCCTCGGACCGACCATTCAAAACAACCGTGTCATTTTCCACAGCCCTCTGACGTGAGGTCGGACTGAGTAACGAGCAACTCCGTCCATACCAATCATTTCAAAACCAATTCCAACTCCAAACTTGACGATTACCAAGGACCTACTCACGAAATAATTCACGACACAGTAACCTTTCAAAAACAGACTACCAATGTCGATGCAGTGGAGAGATAGGCATTAGTTTATGAGTTTTTGAGCTATTAATTGAGTTCCTCATTCATTGTATCTTGCGCACCACCCCAAATAACATACTACATTATTTAACGATTTTCTAAGAAACCAATAAATCCTGTCCACTGCACGTAAGCAAATAAAAAATTGTAACCTTAAGGTTTCAGGGTTAAAACAGTTTATATGCCTATTTTAACATTGCCATAGAATTTGCATTTGATTTAGCTCGTTTGTTCTGTATGAAGTATGAACCGTAGAGAATGCCGAAAAGTCTCCTGAACTAACTGGGCAGTGAAAGGGTACCGTAACTTAGTTTTAACGTTATTTGGTCCATATGGACTCTCTGAGGTTATTTGTGAAAGGAGGGGATGGTGAATCGTGAACAGTTCTCATGTCACTCCTCCGAGTGACTCAAAGCTTTTTTGGAGATGCAGCTATGATGCAGCTTGGCTGGCGTTGACCTGCCTGCTTACTCATTCATGCACGTGCTCTGACCGTCCCCCTCCGTTCCCACAACAGAGCGACGCTCCTGTATCTCTACTCAATAATAGGGACGAAAATAGGAAGCAAGTGCACACTCGGCTCTGCACCCAGGACGATTTCGCCCATTAATCCACTCTCAAAATCCCAACAATGCAGCTCTATATTGTACTAGATGCAAAACATTTGAAACATTCAATTCCCAATAGCCTCGCGCAAGGGATATCCTCTGATTATTTGATTCTCCCTAGTTCAGTCCATCTGTGCACACGGGATCGCATACCTTTTGTAACTCAGCGAAGGACATGGATTTTCACGTTTGGGTAGGTTAGGGGACAAAGTATGCGATCATGGGATTACACCCGACAAGTGTATCAACTAGTTCATCGTATTCACTCGTGCCTGATACAGGGCCGAATAGAGAAAAATATTATGTGGTTCAGTCAGTTCTAAATTAGAGCATTTTAGAGCTTTTAACTTTTTATTTGCCCACCTATGACGCTACTTTGTTTGTTAGTCCTACATATAGATAGAAATTAGAGTATCAGGAAATCAATGTTTTAATTAATCAGCCTATTGCATGCTTAGCTAGCTTCATTTACATCCTCAGTTGAGCGGAGTGGCCCACTGTAACTCCACACGTACACACGAACGTACTCAATGCCCTCACATACATCACAGCTTCTTCTGAAAGAACAGGTAGTGTCTGTACCCAAGTACGTAAAGTACTCTTCAGTCTGCTGGTCTTTTGATTAAGGATTTGGGAAGAGAGTTTATAAGAGAGATTATTCTGTCTGTCAAGGAACCGAGGAGGATTTTCGTTTGTTGCAACTTGCAATAATGAAGCTGTGATGTTGAGCAAGTGAAGATCATCGACTCAGGTTTTTGGCGAGAGGTATGCATGCATATTTGTTATGTGTGGGAAAAAGAGATATTTTGGGGCTCCTTGTCCGCGTACAATGGACTTCCCTTCCACGCTCTCTGCCTTTTTGCCAACAACTGTACTTTCTGTCCGTGTATACTTCTCATTCACTTGGGCTTATGGGACTCACTCATTTCATTACCAAACTAATCCCGTTCTCTTCCCCAGGCCAGGCGAGAACATATACTTGTCAATCTCACAGTCAGTCATTCAAGGTTTATTAAAACAAAACAGTGAGACGACCAACCGGGGGATGAATTGGAGCCGGCTAATTCGGTCATTTTGATTGTTACGAATTTGCGGTATTTGACAGTTCAGTTTGACTGATACGAATTCGACTAATGAGCAGGTGGCAGTGGAAATGGTCGCAAATCGATAGAAACGTTGGAGTTTAATGCAAAAGGAATTATAGCCGAACCTAACCCAACAATACTAGGCAAATTTCGTTATACGCGACCAGCGGCCACGTTATACTGCCACACTGCCAGCCATATCGGCGTTATATCTCCGGAAAAACTGCCAATGGCTGCGTATTTTCCGTTTTCTGCTGTTGAACCGATCAAAAAACAAAACCGTATAACACCCGATGATCGTGGGTACACGGAAATTAAGTAATAAGTATACCTAGTTAATTTTATGCATCAAATCAGCGCGGTTTCATCTGTAAAATAGTACCGTGCACTACTAAAACGGGAACGGGATGCGAGGTCACTGTCGTCGGTGATCTGTGCCTGTAAGAGATGCAAGGCAGATGTATGATAGTGTTATCATTATAGATTCATAAATAAAGTACGGTAGATGTGAGATGTGTCCGTGTCACGTAACACGTAACCCAGTCTTGGGTTTGACTCTCTGACCCGATCCGCGTGCGTGTTGAAGATGCATCAGGAGTAGAGTGCGAGGCTGCAAAAGAGTCACAGTTGACTTGAGTGACAGAGTTGGATCTAATTTAATCTGCATGCGAGGTCCGTGGCCCGCTAATCTCACTCGAGTGGGACCTCAATGATGGTCCACTGAGGCTCAGTTAGTTATTTTATAAGCTGTTTCTTCTGTTCTGCACCTCTTTTTGATAGTGTTAGCGGATGAGAGATGCAGATCGGGTCCCGTTAGTTTTTTCTCTGGTTGGGCGGAAGTGATTACACGGAGAATGAGGGGAAGAGGTAGGTCGTTTCGGCTCATGATGAGTGGGTTTCACTGCTGGGTGGTTTGTCGCTCTTGCAAACACACGGGACTCCGGACCGGAGGAGGATGGGCGGGATGTGGGGCTATTAATACTCACACACCGTTTGGCACTGCCCTCAGAACCCCATGCCCAAAGACTTATCGGTCTATTCACCCACAGAATTCCCAACATTGCCCAAAACAGAGCTTCTGCGGAATTCATAACCCTGGCTCCAATACAGTCCAATACGCTCGAGAAGTCTTGGCCAGCCAAAATCTTTGACGCAATCCCGGTTTTTGGCCTAAATGCTCTTTTATGGGAATTGGTAATTTTAACTCTAGTCTTCGATTCTAGTTCAAAAACAGTTCTATTCAAAAACATGTGCAGTTATTTTGTCCAGTTTTAACCAATTTCGTCCAGTTCATATGTCTGTGTAGCATCACCAAGTCCATTCCAGTTTTACTTGTCAATTTCTTACCCGCTGATAATGCGACAGTTTTGACCAGATTTAACCGTGTTCTATCATTTTAGCCAATTTTGTGCAATGGTTTGTCATGTCTCTAAGGTTAACACATGAAGCCTAGTTTTAGACAGTGGTTGCCAATTTCGTCCAATTTCGTTAAAGGAATCATTTTACAATTTTCTCCAGTTTTGGCTGATTATATTAGGTTATTAGTGTTGTCCAGTTTCGGGGTAGGTTTGCTTTCAGGTAGGTATGGTCATTTTGTCTAGTGCTAGAGAACTTATTCCTGGTTATAACCAATTTTGTCCAAAATTAGCTGGCTAGCAAATTTTGACCAGTTCTTGCCACGATCTTTAGATTTAGCCAGTTTTGTCCAGCCTTGACCGCATTTCAACCAATTTTCTTCAGATTCGCCCAGTTCCAGTTCTTTGAAACGGAACCAATTCCGTCTAGTTTTGACTGATTTAAACCACCTCTTACGAAAGCTTTAATTAGGCTTCCACCAAATCAATGTTCCACTTTCTCTTGCTTTTGTCCTTCGTAAATATAATTAACAAAATGGAATTCATGATTCTCCAGAGCGTTGTAGACTGAATTTGTTCAATGTACTATTATGGCATGGCTAGGTGTTGAGAGAGGGAGAGAGATCGGTGTAGCATTTCGGGCTTGAAATGAAAGATGCGGTAAATAAGGTCGGAATGGAATTTAGTGCTGAATTGCCTCTGCTCTCACTTTTTGGGTTCGTTCGGTTCGGGATGACGGAGAGGAAAATAGATAAGCAGAGCTTGAAGTCTGACAGCTCGAAAAACCCCGAAGTGGAAGCGGAGGGGAGGACGTCTAGGACTCACCAACGATTTTAGGCCAGAAGGTCTACTCGGATGCCCCTGTCCGTCCGTCTGTCTGTCCGTCGCAGAAAATTATGTAAATAGGTGAAAACTGGCAGCAATGTAAAGTCATTAGAAAGTAATCTTGATGATACAAATAGAAGCACATGGAAGCAGATAATATTCCAAAGATCATCCAATTCTCAGGAATGAAAATTGAAAATCAAGAAATATCTCAGAAGTCCATCCATAAATATATTTAAATGTCATCACGGTTACAAATAGAAGCCTGGCGAAGCAAATAATACGTAGTCTAAAAAAAACCTATAATGTCAAACTCTAGTCAATGTCATATTGTCAGTAGCCTTCTGGTCCCAAGGTGCAGTAAGGCAGGGTTTTTTTCCCTGTACTGCAGCCTATCCCTCTTTTCCCTGCCATTGCCATACCATAATGCAATAAATGGAGAAGATTGGTATGCCACCGTCTCAGTTTTTTTTTTGGTCCAACACGATGAATAACTTTGTACAATTCCCAGTTCCAGAGGAGTTACATTTCCATTCCTCTATCTCTGTTACTTTTACTCTTCTTGTTGTTTCCTCTCGGCTTGACTTGACGGCACACACCGTCGTGGTGCAAGCAAAAATAAAAAAAATGTGTATTTTGAGCTCTGGAACCCTCTCTCTTCCGTTTTTACCTCATCTTCCACACTTTCTCTATTTTTAGTTGAAAGCCGAGTGTTTGATGTGCGGGAGACGAGGGAAATGCCCAATCATTGGCTTAGCCTCAAATCACTTTCAAATATAAGACACCTGATACATGGCAGCTCACCACCCGCAACCCGCTCTTCTAACAAAACTCTTGAGTTCAATTGCATATCGCTTCCATTCTGAATCAAACCAGTTCGTTGTATCACGAAGGACTTCGGACTTTGATGCATTAGGATGCACATAAATGTTGGACTGCGATTAGGTATCAGGTCATAGTAAAGTCATGGTCATGTTAAGTGTTAAGGACATTTAAATGCATCAACTGCCTGAAATGCCTCGTAAACCATTTTTAGCCATAACTTTCCCATGCAAACCGGTTCAAGCCGTGTTGAATGTTGAACTGGAATAATACCCAGTGCAGCTGCAGCGGTGTTTAAGTTTAACTTTATTTATTACCTAGGTTCCAGATTTAAATGAAAGACATATTAACGCTTTGCCATTAGCAAATCTGTGCAATTCATCCACTGTTTAATTCAAGTAAATATAAATGTACAATTTGTACGGACAGACGTGCAGACGAATAACCTGGCCCTTTCTGGCTTCCTGCCTGGCTCTAGCACTGTTTCTGTTGATCTGGTCTGGAGTTTCCTCAGAATCGAGGCGTCAGCCCCACACCACTCAATTACCACATTCTTTTCTCTCCCGTCAGTTCAACGTAGTAGACTTTAAACTTTTAAACTCGATTCGAGGGTGATAGGTACTGTTGGCGTCCATGGATTTCCTCACCTCAATTTACTTAGAATAATTTGGTTGGCAATGACCGAAGCCCCCTCCGTCAATTACTAAGAATTTCACCTATTTTAAATATCGATTCTGCCAATCGTTTATTTTGTCCTGTTGCCTGTTGCTAAATACGCACCCAACTTCGTTATAATCCTAAATCATCGACTCCTGGATCTCAGGAGCTGCATAAAGCAGTGTAGCTGTGACATAGAGCCGCGTGTGTGTGTACGAAAATAACTCGATCTTCCCTCCAAAGACGCAGAAATGATACGGAGAGGACACACGTCTGGAGCTCGTGGAATTTTTCTGGCTCTTGTTGACGCCGTGTGGGTCGAAGATGCTCCTCGAATGCATCGTATTGAGAAGGGGTGACGGAGGATTGAGAAGAAGATATGTGCAGATGTAGAACGGCATTATTTTGGAATTCCAAGTTCCGATATAGCTCATCTTCATCTTATTACACGAACACTACACTCAGTTCTCTATCCATCCGACTCCCCGCCGATGAATGCAGTTAGAGCACAGTTAGCAACACAACTATTCTGTGCACTCAAGAGACCGTCTTAGGTTCTCAAAGTAACCAGCTGAGTTGTTGGACTCAATTCCCAAGAAAACCATCCACCCAGAGTCCATCACATTCTCTTCAAATCAACACGAATTACTCAAATTAACTTCAGGTTATGAGTTTTATAAGGAATTGCACGATTGTTACAGGAAAAAAAGGATAGGAGCAGCCCTATTATCCTTTTACACAATAACATAATAATTCATAGCTGAAGCTCAGACAGAACCTGTACGCTATACGGTGGCGTCAGAATTCCGCTAACTTAAAGCTAAACTTCATTTAGTCGGAATCTCTACTAAAGTCTGAAGGGCATGGCATAATGATAACATACTCGGTATAGCTTCTGTTGCTGTCTATATTAAGCATTGTAATACCGATAGTAAGCTATTGAATTTTCAATTTGTCGTTACTCGGTGAATATGCGATCTACATATAATTCCCATTGAGGCCAAGCTAGGTTTCTCTACAGTCGTATTGCTTTTAGTAGCTAAACCGCAGTTTGTCTGTGCATTTTAGAATCCAGCCGGTAACAGACGAGTTACAGACATCCATCCGGAGAAAGGTAGTTGTTTAGCATAAGCCCGACAAAGTCGGTCTAAAAACAACAAATCAGTTTAGCTGGTCGTTCGCCGTGTGCCTCTCCTAAGTATGGATCGGCTTCTGTATTTGAGTGCCATAAGCCGCGTTTGAGCACCTGTCCAACACACACTGACGGACTAGGGTATTGAATTTGCATAGTTTTCCTAATCTGGCCTGGCGGGGTCTCTCACTACAGGGGAAATCAATTGAGATTCAAGGTGTATTCACTTAAATGTTGCTGAGTAGCTGGTTGCGTTATGTTATGTTATATTGTGCTTCTACGCCGCCTTTCGACCCAGAACTTTGTTGGCTATGTATGACTGGTCGCCTTGTTGTTAGTAGTTTGTTATTCGAGCAGGAAAAGTGGTATACATATTGACAAGAGTATCTAGTAGTAGTCAGTATTATGGAGGTGCGTGTTCCAGGCCCATTTTCCTCCAGAGATAACCCTGAAACGGACGCTTATTCGGCTCTCCTACCTATTCTCACACTCCCAATCCCCAAGCCACCAGGTAGAATCAATTGGGACGGAATCAAACTGTTGAATTATGCAATGTTGGAGAATCTAGTAAACACATATGGGCTGGATCCTAGCTCTGTACCATAACCAAACCAGTCAAGATTCCAACTGCATATACTGTATGGATTGTGGACTGGTGGTGGAATGATGCCGATTATGGTCATGGATTAATATTTCCATATGTAATTGAATATTGGGATGGATAAGGTTATATCATTTGGATAGAATTTTTTTTTTATTTCGCGTGAGTCCAAAATCCCATTTTATCCTTGTTTGGGCTTCAACGCTTCAATCTGGGGAGCATGCAATAGCGGGAAAGGTATACCTAACCTACATAAATATGAAAATTTTGTGGGAACTGGAGTGGGTATATGGGGACGATATGAACCTGCCCGTCACTCAGAGCCTCATCTTGAGACCCAAGGTCAGCCAGACAGTGGAAATATTAGGAATATTACAACCAAAACCTCTCCTTTGCATTTACATCCCACTCACAATCACAAAAACTCAGAATTCCCTATTCCCTCATATCACAGAGACACATAGGAGACTCTGAGGATAGTTTTTAAAGGTCATATTCAAACATTACACGGAAATCACGGGGATGTACCTCTTTTTATCTTTGCTGCCTTGATGCTGGTTTGGTTTTTGGCTTGGCTTGGTTTGTCAATTCTACAATAACATGAACATTATCCAGTACGCTTTAGCTTTAGCAACTCGGTGAATCTGAGTGAGAATGGGACTTCCGTATTCCCCGACGTTGCGTTGCGTGTGTTCCATTAGTTCCAAAAGCTTCTATACTCCAATTGGCATGTGAATATACATCACAGTTTTACACACATGCCTCGCTCAGCTAAACTAAACTCTTTGGCTGTACATAATATATAGGTATGTACTGTAATCAGATTAGGCAATCGCAACTAAATACTTAAGGATTCTCTGTGTCTAGTGTAGACTACAATCTTGAGATTCTGTCACTCCAACAATCATGAGGCGTTTCAAAACAAATGTCAAAAAATGAGACATGGTGGGAATCCATGTGAAAATGTTTCGTAGTGGCATTTGGCATTCACACGTACACGTAGAGTATACTACTGCAGTAGGTAACAGTGTAGGGTGTTTCGTGTAATTATTCCAATTTTGAAGGTTATAATAATGATAACCATGTAATCTTACATGTGGTCCGCACGATTTTAAAGCGATTCTGCAAGCCATAAATATAGAATAAAGTCAAATTCCAAATTAAGTTAATTTCGGACGCAAAATAACAAAAACCTGTCTAATTTATCCTATAAATATTTAACAAGCTTCGTTTATCCAATCGCAGTTGTGTATTTGTTGGATTAAATTAGCTTCAATTCCGCGATACAGTTCTTGGTGAATCACCCTGTACAAATCCACTTGTTAGATGAGACCTGACATTTGGAGATCAGAAATGTACCTATGTAGAGCGGTAAGCGGTACGCGTGATCTCATATCTCATCTCAATGTACCTGCGACCGATGGGATGATGATTGTGGATTGTGGATTTAGGCAAACACACGCACATAAACTACGATTTGTACGTATGATTATTGGCATTGAGCTAACCTTTATGAGGATGAATCGACCTTGTCCTTGGTTCCGAACTCTATTTCGACGTTTATTATTCCTGGAGTAGTGAGTAGTCAAATCGACAGGTAGCTATTGCTATTATTGCATGTTCTCGTTTCACAATGGCAAATGAAACTGGGAAATTATGCTCCTTCTATCACATATACGTATCACATATCACATCCCATATACATAGCACATTTCCATATTTTGCATATTTAGATGTGTATCACAACACTCTGTAAATCAACAACATACGCAACGCAATGTTTTTCACAAGAATTACCTATCAGGAATCGTAAACAAACTTCCTCGTGCTCCAGTTCGAACTAATAGTTCAACAATCTAATTTTAAAGATTATGTTAAAAAATATATGGTTTTCAATCTAACCTAACCTGCCATTTTAGAACCTATCCTAACAAAAGCTATAAGACTCTCAGAACGCGGTAGGTCGAACATGACAGTTTTACCATAAATGTTTACAAATGTGCCGGTTATTAATCTGTCGGATTTGGCGAATTACGATTCAGTAGTCTAACCCAAGTTTGGAATACGTCAATATACGTTATTATCAGTTCTCCTGTTAAAAATCGATGCAATGAGCAAACAATTTACATTATTCCAAATAAGTACAGCGTGTTGTGCTCACTAACTCACCGGTTGTTAATCTATACCCAACACCCAACGCCAAATATAACCGATATCTTTATGAATAAAATATGCACAGAACGGGCACAAACTTAAATAAGCCAAATAATTGTATTAGAGAAATAAGAAGTTGACCTAAATAGGTGAAATTGGAATAAAGCAGCATTTTGAAAAATAAGTTTTCAATAACATAGGCATCATAATGCATCATTTAATTTTAACTAGTGTGTCAAATACACCGGTTATTAATTTTCCGAAAAGCGTACATGAACTTATATTCCTATTTCAATCAATCCAGGTTTTCTGCCAGGGAATTGAAAGAACGCACGCTTCGAAGTTCTGTTTAGATATCAGCGAATCAGAGTGTCAAATATAATGAATTTCCTAATGAAATAATAATGTAAATAATT
Organism: Ceratophysella denticulata; assembly: GCA_034694925.1. NCBI lineage: Eukaryota > Metazoa > Arthropoda > Collembola > Poduromorpha > Hypogastruridae > Ceratophysella > Ceratophysella denticulata. Next base: position 20,742 of record JAQFYT010000254.1, read on the forward strand.
CAATAATGATTAAATCCGTTTTTTACAGTGCTTGTGGAGCAGGGACTGGCATGCAGTGAGAAGGTGGGGCTGACCTAAGGGATCACCCAAGGCCCAGCCAGCCCATGATGCAGCAGACCGTCGTCAACGGAAAAACGTCCCTGAACAACAACAACAAAATGCCGCCGCAAAAGTGAGTCCCATGTCCCCCATATTCCGTATCAGTAGCTCTATACACTTTACAGGAAATCCCATAGCTCACCTGAATGAACTGGGTCAGCAGCGTCATTACAATTATGCTATGAAAGACTACATAGATAGGAGCACTCTAACTTAATCTCTCGTAATCCGGGCCATCTCTTCTTCTGATTGGACAATCTAATAACTCCGTTGGAATCATTAAACAAATTAGGGACGCAGTTGGAGAGAAAAAGATTGTATATGTAGGTACATATTAAATGCAAGTAGGCTGATGCTGTCTGACACTGACGTACACACGAACATGTAACCCTGTACCGTAAACCGCGTGTATTTATCATATCAATATGCTTATCCGTAGCTTAAAAAGCCACATATGTAAAGCGTCAACTTTCAACGTTGAGCGTCAACCCGAGCATAAATCAAACCAGTAAATTACGAACGCATATGAACTCCAAATTTTTGTATGGAAATTGAAACCAAACCAAACCAAACTAGTGCAGTGCTGGACTGACTGTATTAAATTAATGTATTAGTTGAGTACGTATAATCCGATTGACTCGAGCTCCTTGTTGACAACTAATCGTGTCTCAAACTTAAATGTAGTTATAGTAAGTTGGATGAATGGGAGTGTGCGGTGGTCGGGCGGAGAGTGTTAATGTCCTCCTTGGTTTATCACTTGTTGGAGTTAGGGCGAAATTCTAATGAGGCTTCTCACTGTGCACACGTCCGAGGCCAGGGCAAGAGAGATAAGGGTCCATTAGGCACTCCTAGGGCAGCAGGCGACATGAAAAACCACAAAATTGACTGACTGGGGAACTAACAACGCTATGGGTTCATCGGAAGATAACGTGCGTGACGCGCCGGATGTGAGCTCATCTTGATTGGGATATTTGGAGGAATTAGTGAAAAACAACAGTTTTTCAAATCATACATTCGGGGTCATGTTTTTTTCATTCATGGTTCATCCAAATATTACTGGAAAAACATTGTGTACCTGCCTAGAATACAAATATAGAAATCGAACTGAATCAATGACTGATAGATGCAAATTAGACAGGTGAGTTTAGGTGGATTTCACAAGGGGTATTGCACTACAAAAAATGCATAACTGCGAATAAATATTGTGTGGAAATTATAACATGACAAAACTTTTAGCGAATACAAAACGTGTTGTTAGATTATTGTAGGGCACATAATGCTGAGCTAGGCTATTGTCTAATCAAGCCGTATCTTTAGGTATCTGTAACCGCCGATATAGGTACATGTATTCATTTGTGGCCTGCTCACAAAATGCGGTTCGTGTCACTCTCTGGCTGCTGGCTGGTCCATGGAGTGTCGCTTTGTTGCTTTTCTGTCATTTCAGCATTATATACTCTACAAAGGTCTGTCTGCATTGCTCTTCTTCTCAGAAACTTTTGTTTAAGTTGAAAGACATTAATTTTATTGCATTCGAATTCGAGCCAACCAACGAGGTATCGGGTTGAGCTTGAGGTTCATTCAAGATAACTGCCACAGATTTGATTCGTATCTATAAGATTATAACAGTGTGTAGTACCTCGCTCTGCATTAGAATCTAAGAATATGCATCTAAAGCCAAACCAGAGCCAGTGCTAAGCACTCCCCCGGAATCATCCCGTCCGATGAATGATCTCGCCAAGGCGTTTCAGATCATAGCCCCCTCCTGTCCCTGATCTCACTAACTACTGTAGGTGTAATGAATGCCTAACTGTAGTCTTCCAGTGATAGGAAAAGACAATCAGATAGTCCCTTGTTCTTTATGGGGGGATTGTGATGAAGGATGACGTGTCACGGGGTTATGAGAGTCGCCATGACACTTTAACATTACACCTTCCTTAATAGAAGAGCCTGACTGATCTTGAGTGACACTTGACACTTACGACCCAGCCTGTTCGGACTACTACTGGAAAAGCTGCCGGAGGGCAAAAAACAGAAAAGTATTGAATACTAGACTGTGGACTGACACTGACGCAGTTTTCTTGGATATTTCACAATTTACGAGGATTATTATTACAATTCTTTCGTCATAATTTACATAATTATTTGGGAGCCAAGGCGTCTTTCGCAAATTAGAATGGATAAGAAGAGCAGAAGAAGCAGTAAAACCCCAAAGCCAAGGTGAAGGGAAAAGACGATTAACGAGCCTGAGAACCAGCCGGCTCAGTCAGAACTGGAGAAATTCGCTGGCAAATTGATGATTTCCATTATGCTGATTCTTTGTTTCATTTTGTATATTTCAGTAACTCCTGTTTTCCTGACCAGTGGAATTCGACTGGGGGTCAGGGCGGGGGTCAAGGTCAAATGGACTCCAGTAATCCCCAGCTCTCCGTCGTGACCACGGTATGGGGGATGACCGGGTCTGCTCAGGCTGGACCGCAGCAGGCACCATATACACCCAGCCCTTCCGCCTCTGGCGGAATGCCGCCGAGTTATAACGGCATGAAGAACCAACAACAACAACACCATCAATCCTACTGGAACTCCGTGAATCAGAACCCGGGCATGGCGTCTTCCTACGCCCATTCTTTACCCCAGCAGAGGTAAGGACATTTCTGGTTATTCTCATCGCGGTATTTCGTAATGTCGGCTAAATATGGGCAAATCGCAAAATACAAAACATGGTCCCCAGGCCAGGGTAATGGATCTACCGTCTGCAATAGGAGATGAAATCAGGCAAATTATTTTTAATGTATTGTTCAAATATAGATAGATACATATATCGTTGATCTATCCTTTTACTGGAATCTGTAAATAACACGCCCAAAATTGCGAGTACTCGTACCTGCATTCCTTTATTACCAGACTGCCAGACCGAGCATTGTTTTTACCTTTAAACGTAGGGTATAGATAAGCTAATTACAATGAGTATTTCCCACATTTCATCTAATTTAAGGCTCCAAGGATTAGGAAGCAGCTAAGCGCCTTTGTCGTATTTTGTCTGATAATTCATTTTTCGTCAATTCAGGGTGGAGACTGGTGGTCAAGGATCGAGCGGGGAAAATCCGAGTTACAGCTCGAGTGGGAATCCCCTTGGCGTGACGGCCATGGTGACGGCTATTGCTACGGCCACTGCAACAGCGACAGCGAGCGTGGTGGCGTTCCAGGAGCGTCAGGACGGGAGTCAACAGCAGTATAACCCGCATCAGGTAAGAATTACTAAGAACAATTTACAAACACACATAGGTGTCTACTATGTAGTTCGATAGTTCCTGACATGCTGGAGCACATAGAATTCCCATGAATATTCATTTTCACGTCCATCCGTCCGTCAGCGGGCGAGTGATGTGGGAACGCGAGACACCATTAGGGCTCATCATCTCCCTTTCATCACCTCGACCTGAGGACGATTAGAGCGGATTAAGTGGGCCGATTGGGCTAATACGCAAATCCAACCATTTAGCCACAAATGGGGTAAACAATGGGAATTTAAAGTAATGGGCTTCCTCTAACCTTGACAGTCAACTTCCATTGCTTCATCACTCAGGAGTCAAAGTGCGCAGAGAGTAGGAGAATGTTCTAATCGCGTCTCTCTCTGATTATCTTTCATCCAGCAAATGAACAACCAGTATCTCGTCCAACAGCAGTACGGAAACACGCCCGGATCTCAGCACCAGCCCAGGACCAAGATGACCATGCAGGTATTTATTACAGAATTCTAAGATGGAGGGTATTGATACTGGGTTGACTTACTAATTGATTCTACCATGTGTCCCCACAGACGGAGAGTTACAGCAACGGCAGAGCTGGATGCCGGACTTCACCTTATCCCAATCCCCAGGGCCACATGAGTCAGAAGCGTGGTTTGCCGATGACCGCCGCTCCACCCTACCCCGGACCACCTCCCAATGTTTCACCCGTAAGTACAAGCATTATAAACTACTATATCTTACGCCAATGTTCAAAACTGGTCAAAACTAGCCATTATGGTGGACGAATTGTGCTTTGGTGGACGGAATATCCACTGGTGGGCAAAAATGTTCATCGGTGGACAAACTGTTCGCCGGTTCACAGAAATGTACATGCGGTAGACGAAAGTATCCATTGGTAGACGAAAGTATCTATCGGTAGACGAAAATGTCCGTCGGTGGATAAAAATGCACATTTGCGGACGAAATGTGTACGAATTTCCAAGTGGACAAAATTATGCCGCGATGTGTCTATTTGTGGAAAAATCTATCGATCGGTGAACAAAATACATTGGTACATAGTACATACATTGGTACGGTACATCCGTCGGTGGACAAACTTTTCCATCCTTTAACGAAACAGCCATGGATAGACAAAATGTCCGTTGGTGGATAAATCTTCCTTCGGTTGATAAATATATCAATCGGTGGTGGTTTAAATACTCATAGGTGAACAAAAGTGTAAACCTTGGAATAATATGCATCCATTCGCGCCAATCGGTAGACAAAATGTACATTGTTGTTCGTTATACATGAAAGTTGAAATTCCGGTCCAAGTAATTGATAAGAATATATTGTGTCTATTTCAGTATGACAATGGTTCCCAATATAGCCATGGTGGCTATCCGGGTCAGCCTAGTCCCAACCCTCGCATGGCTGCTTATCGAAGTGGCATGCGGTCGACAGGCCCTGGTTCCCGAATTCCGCACTCCCCGGCCCCACCATACGCCTACCCACCCTCTATGCAGCCAGCCCAGGCCGGATACTACGGAGGACAAGGCGGTCCCGCCAACATGCGTCCCATGACCCAAGTCCCACCACATCACTCCGGACCCCCACCGAACTACGCACCGAATCCCTATCTCACCCCTCAGCACCAACAACCCCACCCCGCCATGAATCAGTATGGGAACAGTTCCTTGGGCCCGAGCAGCGGGTTTGCGGGCAGCACGAGTCCGTCATCCTACTCCTCCCCATCCTACGGGGGTGGGCCGGAGGGACGCGGACGCTCCTATCAACACAGCCCCATTCCAGGCAACCCCACCCCGCCGCTCACCCCCGCCTCCGCCGCTCCACCTTGCTACGGAATGAGTCATGTTGGCGAGACCAAACCTGTGATATCCTCTAGTAAACGTGAGTCAAACGCCATGCCGCCATTAACGCGTAGACAGACACTTACAGACGCTTACAATATTTTCCAATAGCATCCTAACTAAATCTATCATGTTTCAGCGGACACTGAGCTAAGACTCACATTTCCGGTACGAGACGGAACAATCCTAGCTCCCTTTCGACTCGAGCACAACCTCGCAGTGAGCAACCACGTCTTCCATCTCAAACCTACCGTGCATCAAACTCTCACTTACAGGTATGGACCGTTGAGACTTCAGGATTCCTGATATTTTCAAATGAAATATATTTCAATCATTCACTGACATTCTGGATACAATTAACTTTGTTTCTGTTTATATTCCTTCAGATCTGACCTGGAGCTCCAACTGAAATGTTTCCATCACGAGGATCGTCTCATGAACACAAATTGGCCAGTGAGCGTGCAAGTTTCCGTGAACGCCATTCCGCTCTGTATCGACCGTGGAGAGAACAAGGTTTCCCATAAGCCGCTTTACCTCAAAGATATCTGCCAGCCTGGGCGGAATACGCTCCAAATCACAGTCTCGGCGTGTTGCTGTGTAAGTTTTTACTCGATTCTTTACTACATTTTCCTGGCGCGTCAGCATATCCGAAGTGCATACTTAATTGGCTCATTGCAGCTCTTTTGTTCTGTCCAGTCTCATCTCTTCGTGCTCCAGCTCGTACACCGACCCAGCGTACGCTCAGTTCTTCAGGGTCTCTTGCGGAAACGCCTCCTCCCCGCCGAGCACTGTATCACGAAGATTAAGCGACACTTCAATAGTAGCAGTGCGACCTGGGGAAGCCCGGCTGATGGTGACGGAGTGGAGCAGACTGCCATCAAAGTCTCACTCAAGTGTCCCATTACGTACAAAAAAATGGGACTCCCAGCCAGGGGACACGACTGCAAGCACGTCCAGTGCTTCGACCTGGAGTCCTATCTCCATCTCAACTGTGAACGGGCCGCCTGGAGGTGTCCAGTTTGCAAGTAAATATAACACATGACCTCCTGACACTGAATTACTAGTTATTACAAGTTTCAATAATTCAAGCTCTAATCTTGTATAATTTTCCTTTCCAGCAAACCAGCCCAGCTTGAAGGTCTCGAAGTGGATCAGTACATTTGGAGTATTTTGAATACCTTGAGCACGTCAGACGCCGACGAAGTGACAATCGATTCGGCGGCCAATTGGCGAGAAACAACGAGCAATAGCGGAGGCGGTAGTACGCCAGGTTTCAAGGTAAATTGCGTACATACCAATTTTTCCGATAGTTTTAATCAAAGAATTCCAACTTATTCAATGTTAATCATTCTTGGAGCAGATCAAATGTGAAGACGGAGAACCTTGTTCTGCGAAGAAATCAAAAGTGACGCGACCGAGTGAGATGCAGATGTCGAATTGGAATTCAGACATGGTCATGTCTCCCTTCGGATCACCTTCCATCTGCAGTGAGTATTGTTTTAAATAACCTGTTAATTGTAGTCTTGTCGACGGCGAAAGACCTAATCCATGGTTGTTTTGCAGACATATCGATGGGCGGTGGTGGTCCAATGAACGGCTATGGGAGCAGCGGAGGTGGAATGGTTTGGCCAGGAAGTCCACCACAATCAGGACCTTATGAGTTCGGGAATGAGTATGGCGGGCCGCTGTCCCGCCTCAAAGACTCGGTCAATTCCTTGGAAGCTCTCAATGCCATGGAAAAGAGTATTAGCGAGCAGGTAAGACAATCAATGCAAACCGATTTTATCTTTCAATTGGTGAATTTAAATACTGATCCATGAATATCTGTTTGATTCCAGGCCTCGAGTGGGAATAACGGGAAGTATGGAATGGAGATGAATAGCAAAATGAGTGACATGCCGTACATTCTACACACGCCACAAACACCGCACACACCGGGTACCGGGGATTTGCCGCTCGTGGCCAGCAGTCCATCGAGCGTGCCCAACCCCAATGCCGCCTGTAGCTCTCACCTTCCCGACTCGGACCCACCTGACCTCTCGGGTCTCACATCCTCCGACCTCCCCTCTGACCTCAACTTCGACCCAGAATCTGTGATAAACGGTGAAGGCTCTGGCCAGGAGGAACTCAATGTAAGTTTCATCCCTCTGAGTCGCCATATTTCGATTTACCAGTGTGGTCGAAATCTAAGTTACCTAAATGCTGAATATCTCCACGACTCCAAATGTTTGATATATTATTTTTAATTTGTTTGTAGCTCCTTCCGCACACTGGGGTAGATCCGCTGGAGCTGCTGAGCTACTTGGAGCCCTCAGGCCTGGCCACACCGCCGTCTTCTGGGGAGAATGGCGGAAGTTGCTCGAACATTACTCCAGATTCCATTTCGGATGATCTCTTGTCTCTCTTCGACTAAGCCTCGCTTTCTCTTTCTACCACAATCGTTATATCCTACTAGCCTAAGAGAAACACAATTAGTTATTAGTCACTCCTCTCCTATACCCTTGGCAGCCCTAAACTAGCCTGGACCAGTCTGTGTACGGCAGGCGGGGTGAATGCCGTAATCCTACAAGTGAATCACTTACCTCCTATTAAATGTAAAGTATTATAATTATCCTATGTAAAAGTATTGTTCTCGTGACAATACACTTGACAAAGCCACGGTACAATGTTCTGAGACAAATGAGGGAACCTGGTCAGGACACACACGCAACTAGACTAGCAGTATATCTTCTGTATGTATACTAAATTGTACTACAGGATAGACCCCTCCGTATCTCACTATTACTTAAGTTTTAGTGCTTGGACTCGGACCTGAGAGTAGTCGCAAGGTCAAGGCCTCACCTACAGTAAATATAGATTAATCCTATCTATGTATGTACCCTGCCTAACCTAATGATAACCATAATAACTGTCTTATTCAATAATACAGGTCTGTATCCGTTGTTAGACGTACATTTAGAATCTACATATGCATTGCTAACAACTATGCAATAAATATCAACAGTTATACACGTTACAGATGTGAATTTTCTCGTTATTGCTTTTGATTTACGCATGAATACAATATGTGCATTAATCTTTATCATTTTAAAACGTACCTCAGCCAACTCCAACGCATTCAGCTCTACCAATTATATTTATAGTGTTGCTAAGAAACATGGTGCACAAAATATAGCCGCGACAAATCATATGTAAGTAGTTGCAAAAACGTAGAAAGCACAAGAATATGTTTTTCGAGGTACCGCTATGTCAGCCGCTAGGTGTTTTGTCGCACCTGCGTTGTGTTTCTTCGCAAAAAAATATTGGGACAGTGCAGCGTCAATGAATGCCACATAAAAATACAAATCGGAAACTGCAACTATGTCTGCAACTATGTGTGTATAAGTTAGGCACTGCTCTGCTCAAGTTAATTACCGAATACTGACTATGACTATGATGCCGAACGAAATAGGAGCTCACTTTTAGTATAAAGCACTAGTACCAATGGATCTAAAAGGTTTTGAGCTCTGGAAATTCATCTCTCGAATAATTATACGATTCGGAGTCCATTTACGATCTATTTGTACGCATCTTGGAAGGGATAGACCAGTACCGGTGTACGAAGCAAACAAATTCATCTATTGACATGATTTAAATGATTTTTTAATTTTCTGACAAATCCGCACTGCAATTTTCATTGGACAATATTTACCTAATATTTAATTTTTAAGTGCCCATTAAAAGTTCAAATACCTATACGCCTCACCAAACGAACCCAAACTGGATCCACCACCTTGGCCTCACCCCATACTTGTAAAGGACCTTACCGGATTTGGCCTATTTTCAGGGATTTTGGGCCACTGGGGTGAAAAAAAAATTTGTTCTGGTTTTTTG
>JAQFYT010000255.1:0-29761 GCA_034694925.1 Ceratophysella denticulata
AACTTATGCAGGACAACGTAATCCTCGCATTTTGTGCTATCTAAGTTTTGTCTCTGCTGTCTGCTGTCTGCTGCTAAGTTTTTCACATCACGCTATTTCTGCTATTATTTGATTTATAACCACGGTTTTGTATTTGACCAATATATTCTGATTCAGCTGGTATGCAAAATTCACACCATTGCAATTCAGTAATTAAAAATTCAACGCTTGAAGGTTTCCCCAATGACCCGACTAGGCTGAAGCTTTTATATTCGCCAAGGATTAAGGATGTGTCTGAATTATTTAATTAGTTTTCCACCAATGGATTATTGTCGACCTCTGACGCATTTCAACACGGGTTTCAGGATTTCCGATTGAATGGAGACAAGGGGTTACTCACGAAGGTCAGGAACAATAATTACTATTTGGCTTCCAGTTCCAGTTGGAATTATGAACATGACAGGACAGAAATTAGTACGTTCATACTCTTGTGTAGGTTGGAACACACCAAATACCTATATGGGCCGGATCGGTTTTACACAATTACACACATCGGGTCACTTTCGACACGATTTCCGTAGGTGAATCCTTACTTATTACCCTTGAGGCAGATATCGGATTTCAAATGTCGGACCAAACTCATTTGCAGGAGAAAGTGGAGAAAGCGGCTCAGAATTACTTCATAGTTTGTGAACTGTGTAAACTCAAGAGCTCTCTTTATTGAAACTAAACTATAGCAATGTCAACAAAGCTTCGTAAATCCAATAGTATTATCTACTAGTACTACCTAGCCTTCTTATATAAAGACCTAAGAATCTCCTATATGAATCTAACATAGCCTATAGCTTACTCCAAACAACGTCTTATTTGAGTCGAATAACCTACAACGATATAACTACGTTAAATTTCTACGAATTTTGTTTGTATTAATTTGACCTTCTTGAACCATTAATAAAACAAATCTTGAAGAAAATTCAAATATGGAGATTTGTTTAAATGATAATTCAATTTATTCTGTGTTTAAATATCTAAATTATTTTAGCTAAACGTTAGTTTTGAATTCAGAAGCTTTTTCAAATTATTAAAACCGGATAAATTGAGAGAGTATATTACATTGATGGTTGATCGCGCAAAAAATTTGACACATCCTCAAAAAAAAAAGAATCTTGCAGGCCCGCAAATATCAAGAAACTTTAGCGGCAACGTTCGGGGCCTCACAACGTCATCAGTGTACAAAATCTTACTGATGTGTGCTAATAAATCGACATTTTGTCAAACGACATCAATATTTTTAAGTCAGATTTTAAGCCAGCGGACTATCTCGAGTTAGGGAATAGGTAAGACCATCTAGAGACAGTTCTTTCATGGACTCTCCTGGACTCTCCTGTCCTGCTTGTGTGTTTAACCATGGAATTAAATATTGAAGCTTCGGGAGCCCAAGATGTCTTGGCCTGGCCAGACTCGTCCAACGCCCTCCCGTCCTGCCTTGTGTCAACAAAGAGAACTTGAGAGAAGTCAGGTCGTCGCCAAGAACGTTATTATTGGCTATTTTAGAAAACGTCAAAGTCAAAGGAAACGAAGACGAAGACCTGTCGTGAAGAAGCCTATCTTCCTCAAACAATGAAACCAGAGCACAGGAGGGTTTTCAGGAAGAAATCGATTTCCGCTACCTACTCGTGAACAGATCCATCGTCCATCCATTAATTATACTCTCTTTGCATATGCAAACAAATTTTGCCTTTCTCTCATGTCCTCTTCACTAACAACTGATAGTAGAATATACAAGTACAGTACAGTAGGTATTCGACTTGAAGCTCCAAACGAGGAAAGACTAAGCCTCGGCAGCCGTGCAGTACTGCTACATTGGTTTGAATTTGATATAATTGCGAAGATGGAATCTTCGAGTTCAATTAAAGTTAATTATCTTAATAATAGGGAAATGTATTATTCAAGTTATAGTACAAGCTACCTTCTGCGCATAATGCTTGTTCGTTGTCAAATTAGAGTATTGGAAGGAGCTCCAGCCAGATTCTTGTTTTAAATCCACTAAGCTCAGGTTTATTTAATATTTTCATAATCGGGGTAGGTAACTGAGTGTTTGCTTATACAAAGTCTCGTTTCGATATACCTTCAGCTATCATTGTACAGTATGATTAAATTATCATTTGACACTAAAAGTTAAACATAGATTAAGGAAGGTTCAGAAACCACTGATACCACTGTGCGCATTTAAAGTAATATTTCATATAAAAAATTAAATATTATTCGCAATCTGAGTAGTGTGGGCTCTAGGTTCGAGATGGGATATTCGACAACCGATTTATTGTAGCTCTATTGCAAAATGTTCGCGAATGTGAAAACGCAGATATCAATATCAGTAGATATGCGCCACGTTTTGCTTCTTGCAGGTAACCTAATCACCGTTTCAGGTATAGAATTTCACATTTTTTTTCTTCCATCATCCTGCTGATCTGGATGAAATTGAAATATTTATGACTCGATTATAAACTCCGGGACAGGTAATAACTTTTTTCAATATCCATTAAAGCAGGTATTGGAAGCTTACAGAGAAAATATCCCAGAGTAGCAGCTGTTCTAGTCCGCTACTCTGAGGGAATTTCGAATTTCTCTAAGTACTTCCACTTGTAAAGTGCATTTTCAAATTTAAATTTAATGTCAAAATTCCATGTAAGTCCGTATACTATAGCCGACTGGGTCAGTCAGTGAATTGAAAATTGCGAATAAAAGCTGCTTTCACTTCAATTCCCATTGAGTCGTTGGGCATCAGAGAAAACTCATTTCAATTTCCGCTTTTTTGCACATTTATGCTTTTCTTCTGCATCTTGTTGAGTCCACTTAAATTCTCTCTAGACTAAAAGCATCTAAGCCCTCACATTCGCATTTTGGAAAAGCTTTTTGTAATATTTTGATATTGAGTGAGATATGGGGGTCATGCTGGAATGGGATTTCCGAGTAATCGGATTCGTTTCTTTTTTGACATCATTCCTAATCCCTGATGTGCCGGATCACTAGACACTGGAGTGAAATCTATCCTCTGTCGGCTTAGTGAAGGCTTTTCCTGAACTTTGCATTTCGGATTTAAAACGTGTATGACGTGGGTGTATAATTCCGTAGCAGGATCCACCCCGGGGCTTATACATTTTTAACCTCATGTACGAGTATGTGTATTGTAAAGGACGACGGATAATTTCGAAAGGTACAAGGTATTAAAGAATACGCATTCCATTTTGAACTGACGAAGCTCAAGGAAGTTTCAAAAGCACATATTTTATTCAATGCATTGAAATTGAAATACAATCTAAGCAGAATGTAGAATGTGCGAAATTGGGACAAGGTGAAGCAATCAAGTTGTTCAATATGGTGTCGATGTCAAAGACTTTTCAGAATAGTGCAATCAAGCAACCTTTCATTTTCATTCAGCCAAAACCTGAACCCGGCGAAAGTATGTATATGTTTAAGGTATTTTTTTTTACTAAGGATTTTTCTAAATTCTCTCTAATTTCCAGGTTTTCTTGTATTATTAAGGATACATGTCTTTTATGTGTTGCGGTGCACTTGCAATATATGCAGTTGATGTATTTTATTGATTTCCTCGAAATTTCGTCAAAGTATTCTGTATTCTAAGTACCAATCAATCAATCGCACCATGTAACGTAGTAAAGTAATGGAATGAGAAATGACACAAAATGCAGTTCCGGCAGGTGTCAGTTTTGATAGGCAATTCAATACGTCGATAAATGCTGATAGTAATATAAAGCTTGATAATTTATTTCGCTAACATGTAATGGCCACACTGTGGAGCCTGTATCGGAATATAAAGCCAAAAATTTTAAATAATTTTTTTTAAAACGTCCAAATTAAGCACCTAAGTATGTTCCTAAAATCCTATATTTTATAACTAATGTATAAACGATGTACCTTAGCGCGAAATAGAAAAAGGCTACGCGGAAGTTAACTTTTCTCGCTCAATAATATTGAAGAAAATATTGCAATTGAATTCTACGACAATAGTTCAGCAGCTGTAACATATGTTCATGCTTTGGACATATGACTGACTTTCCATATCATCAAAAATATTCGTGTTCTTCCTTGAAAATATACAAAAAGAAACTAGAGAATAACTTCTGTTCTGCTCCTTCACTTAATCACGCTGACAATGCGATGGGGCAAACATAAAAAATATTTCGCTTTCGCCTCTACAAATTCCTACATCCTTTTCCTACTGGCAGGTTTGCTATCTATATGGTTGTTCAATACAAATACGATAGCTTCAAGTTTCACTACGTGTTCTTTTACCTCCGGTGAAAATTGGATAATGTTTGTGCATAGGTACACGAGTGCATTCAGTAGTGCCTTGGGTCTATCGTATATATCGTAGTCTATCTTAATTACCGAGTTCCGAAGGCTTCCTGCCGTGAACTAAGTCCTAGCCTTCCTTCTTTAATTAGAGTCAGAGCTTGTGTAATTATACAACACCTTTCGTCAAAGCCGACCACGTTTTTCCTTCCTTCCAACATAAAGAAGAAGAGATGCGTAAATAATGAATTACAAGAATTTCGTGCCTCGACAGCATTTCATTTTTTAAACTCATTTGGAAAGCCGGTATTCGCAGGAAACTTTACTTAGGTATGTTTAGGTACCCATATAGGTACATACCCAACTCCAACCTAATGACGATTTTATTCTACGTTCATCAGGAGAACGGAGAAAGCAAACGCTGAGCTGTGTATATGAAACACTAACACTAGCTTTCCAAGGATTATTTAATTTTGTTACACAATTCTTATCTACCCTGCTAAAATGCTTTTGCTGTTACAAAATGATAATGACCAAGATTAAAAGCTAATACATAGCATATAATAGTAACTCGAGGTATCAAAGCCAATCCTATTTACGTAATAAAGAGTATACATACTTCGTAAATAGCTAAAATCTTAAAACAATTGGCATAATGGTGCTATAATCGATAAATACCTAATTTAACTTGAAATTGTCAATGGTAGCTAACCTTTCCCTATTCAAACAACGCCGTCATAAAAAATACTGTATATACTCTACGGTATATGCCATACATGGTATATTTTTTGTAATTTAGCAACATTCTTTTGCCTCTTGTTCGATCATACTGAGTGCAGTGTATGGTTCGGTAGACCACACAGTTCAAAATGACCCAAAACATGGGAACCTTGAAATGTTGGAAGTTGAATGATTTACAAAAACTCAACGCTGTTCTACATATTCATAAATATAACGCATTAACATAAGCTAACTAGGACAAGGTTTGTTCCCCTGAAAAGAAATAGACACTACTAAAACATCAAAATACCGTACTTTTTGCAATTCTTGCTTTCATACAACTTACAGAACATTATTATTTATTTGTTCAACCTTGAGATGCGCACGCTATAATCAGTTTCATTATTCTAAGTTTTGATCCGGAGTAATTGTAACAGGACATGCGACATACACTTTAAACCACAAAATAGGCCTACATCGGACACATTACCTATATGGTAGTGAAATATTACCGAAAAATTACTTAATAGGAAATGTCACGTGAATCTGGAGCCAAAGTTAGACTTCAAAGCGTATTAGTGTCATGCATTATGCACAATTCGGTAATCCCATTAGGTCTAATTGCTTAGGCAACAAAACCTCTTAGTGCCAAATTGGATGAATCCCGAATACTTCCAACGCATGTATGTATATATGTATGCGTGCACTTCCGCCCACTTACACTACGCCAGCAGAACTTTAAGTTGGTAGACGGTAAGTAGGGTAAAACACAATGAGTGACAAAACCCGTGTGTTTTTCGCTTGAGTTCACGCATGGATTAGACTGTTGTACCGAATCACCATCACGTAATAAAACATAAATTGTAGCAACGTCGACCCAAGTCTATTTATAATTTCCTCTTTCCAATACTACCCCCACCACTGAGCTTCATTACGACAACTTCCTTCTCCACAGAATCTAAGAGCTTCTACATGTACATAAAGTAGGTCTACGGCTACACTAAGTGTTCCCGAAAATAAGTACAGCGTGAGTCAACTGGAAGAATGTTAATAAATACAAAGCGATTTCAAGGATATTAGTTTAGTAAATTTGGACTAGCATTCGGGCGTTTATCCTTTGTTATTGTTACCGATCTAAAATCTTCGCTTGTGACCGATCGGTAGCAATTCAGTTTTTCTCTGCATATCCATGTCGTGAAATCCTGCAGTTTTAGTTAATGTTATGTACAATTATTAATAAGTTACTGTCAACCTGATCTAGGTGTCTAGAATTAGTGTGAATTGAATTATCCGCTTGTTCCACACGAAGAGCTAAAGCGAATTCAAAAGTATGCTTGTATCATTTGCAAAACATGTTGTTCGCAATGTTTTGATAGCAGTATCCTGGTTAGTAGTGTTCAAAGCTTGTGGAATAGCATTGATTGCTTGAAAAGTTAAGAAAAATTATGTTATGAGTAATGTTTTCCTGAATAAATTGCTACGTTTAAATTAATCCGACTTGCTAAATTATTCAATCGATTCTAATTTGTCAAATCACTGGGCTGACTCACCCTGTACAATTAGCCGAAGTGGAATACCAATAACATGCAATAGAATTTGGACCAAGGCCTCAACTTCCTGTCGTAAAGCTGAGTCGGTCGAGAGTGAATTCCGTAATTGGATTTATTGTGAGAAGACATGCATTCCATTGTCCCAAACTCAATTTCCTGGGTTACATAAGTGTACAAATATTGGGTGAAAGTCTGGTGTAGACCAGAAGTAAAATTTTCCTCTCTTTATACCTGGTAACCTCGTGCATTGCAAAAGTTTAAAGGTTGGTGCCTTACGCCGTACTGCGCTCCTGCCAATAGTAATGTCGCAACGTATTATCATTGTTATTTACCATCCAAACGACACCCTCTTATCCTGAGCCTCCGAATGCAGTGAAATTTACGGAACCCTTTCCCAACTCCCGACTCGAATAACCGTTAATTGAATTGAAATTGCGTCTAGCTTTTCCAGCAAAAATACTGGTCAGTGTTCGCCTCCGTCAACCACTCACATCGTCTTTGACTAAGAAATACGAATATTTCTCGTTCTCAATTGAACTGTAAAACCTGACAATAAACTCTACAAGAAGTTGGCTTTATATTTTTTTGCTCAATTTATGACAATTTGGGTTTCAGTACGCGAGCCTTATAAGATAAGCAATCAGAAGAGTTTGCTCATACCACGAGTCTATAAATGGTTCGAAAAGCTCACTTGTGCATACCTGCTGATTTTATGATAATCTTACATTTATACACATCAGATCATTTCGAGTAAAATTTAAATTTTTGAACCGTGAAATTCAGAATTTAATAGTGAGTGAATTAGTAATCAATTTGTTCAGCAGAAATACGACTAAATCATTGAATTAAATAAAATTTCTTTCCAACTTGGTGTGCCTAACAGGATTCAAATCAGACACCTGTGAAATTGAATCAACTTATCGTAACTCCAACTTACACATATACGTTAATATTACCACGAATTTATTTAGTTTTTTTGAGATGTAATGTTGAATCAAAACATATGCCATTCAATGCGTATTTTTAAAGATTTTATAAGTGACAAATCAATACAGTTATTACTTTGCATGAACACTTCGCGTACACGTTTTTAATCATTTGGAAATCCTAGTATTAGCACACATAAAAACACAAAGTTTGCAAACGGAAAAATATAGATAATAGAAATAGATGGCTTACCTTTCAAAACCGGCAGAGGAAAGTTTATCTGAATTGGAGTGTGGCTATTGCTGCAAGAATTCCGTTCCACAGACACGGGACTCTTCTGCGGGGTGGAAGTTGAAACACAAAACCAAAGCTACTTTATTCAAAAAATTATCCTTGTTTTCGCTATTCGTTGTTGAACTTAATGGTAAGTCAAGAAGCGCTTCAAATTGGTTCCTTGGTTTTTTTAGTTTGTTGTATTTGGTTCTGGTGTCGTCTCTGTTTCTGAAACAGAAGACGGAGTGACAAGTCTCACATGCGGTTATCTGGATTCAATTTCCTGACTGACAGCCGAAAAGGAACCAAGCCAGCCAGCAAGAGCTAGAGTTCTGAGTGGGAGAAAAGGTAAAAACCGAAATCGGGGATTTTCCCTCTGCGCTACCCACCACCACAATCCTCCACCAGGCAGCCAGTCTATGGCTAAAGCAAGGGGACGCCAAATGTTAAACCTGAACTCTCAAAGAGCCTCGCCATGCCAATACCAAGCTAAGCCAGTAGGGTACCAACAGTCATGTTGTGGTGTCGCCGCTCGATTCGTCGTGGTCAGTAAGATTTACTACACAATGTTAATCCTCGACAAATTTGCCTTTTAGCATACTTGCCGGATTATTTAGAAAAAACGAAAGTGCTATGCGAGAAATTGAGCTTTACATATGATGGTACAACTTTGAACTTTTTAGTTCTGGACGCAGGTTATAGTATAGCCACTTTTACCATCACTTTCTCCAATATACCACTAAGGTGACATTACTTAGATGCTAAACTTAATAAATGCAGGATTAAATAATTGTTCGCTACAATTTCGAAATTTAACAGAATTGAAATCGAGTTTAGTTTGTATATTATCGCGTAAATTTTGAATTTATATTCTCGTTATCTTGTATACCCTTCGCGACCATGGCAACCATCCGTCACGTTGTTGCGTAATATTGTCAACATACAACAAAACTTCTTTGCCCGCATTAATTCCTCTAGTAGTATTTCAAAACCCACCCTCGCACCAAGTTACATTGTGTCATTGCTTTACATGTCGGTGTACACTATCTGTACTGTGTTGACAGATTTGGTTACCGGACGACACGCACGCAGGCAGGCAGGCAGAGATATACTGGTTACGATTTTAATATAAAGATTTCTTCCAAGCACAATTTAGTTCGATTTACGATTTTTAATAAGTATATCTGTATATTTTACGGGTTCACGGTAGCCTTCTCGACTCGAAAGAGCCTGCCAAGCTATTGAAATGTAGAAATTCCTTCGAAACAACGCAAAATTATAGTTTTGGCAAATGATTAGAAATTAGAATAAATTTGGAAATATTTTATGTTAACCCACTTCACGCCGATGAATTGTCCGTAGGCCATGACCGGCCACTTCATAACCCCTACTTTCTCTATCCTTACCTATTCAAGCCCATCTATCAATACCCACCTACCTGTCCCGTACTCTCCCCTGCCGCACTTTCCTAAAAAATATTTTTATCAGGTCCACACTACTGTACTAGGCACGTACCTATATAGTCGTATGACGGGGAAAGGTGGGCTGAGCAGTTAGAGTGTGCCTTTCTCCGAATCGATTTTTAGGTTTGGGTCGAACGTTAATTAGTCGCTCTGTTATAAAGTATAGAGCAGACGAAATTCTTATTTTATTTGGTCAACCAATGGAGAACACACAAACATTTGGGATGATGGAGCTGAGCCATGTGATGTTATTACTGGACTTGGAATCATTAGAGCACGCACCCACCTTTCCGCACAAAAACATCGCAAAACTTTTCACATACTACTTGGATACTCCCTATCATTTACGGATTTACACATACATAGCATCAGCCATATTAATCTTCCCTATATCTCTAGGATTAGGATGTACGGTACGTGTCCAGAAATAGTAAATTGGAAGTAGTATACTTGAAACGACCATAAAACTGGTTCTTGTATGAACCGAAATAAATACCCTTCGCTATCTTGGACAAATTAACCATGTTCCCACAGTCCCTCGTCATTACCTATTTCAGTTAGTTTTCTATTTCGAATTCCGAATAGATTACCCGGCCTCAAAATCATAATCCACGTACAAAGCCTTGTAAAAATTTTGCCCCTCTTATTTTACTCTCTAATCCAACGTCGAGACTGAGAATGTGAAATGGTGTCAATTGGTTGCATTTTCCATTTTTAAACTTCTTCATACAAATACAAACTTTGTGAATAGCTTCCCTTCTTATTGCCATTGTGTAACAAAGTACTATTTCGGTATTGAATAGATATGGAGCTTCATCCAAAATTACCTCTGAACTTTCTTCTTTTACATGGTGAGATATTTCCGTAGGTTACTCATTTCTGTATAATGGCTAATTAAATTCATTAGCTTGAATACTCTCAACTCTCCCATTTGCCCTTTCGTGTCAGCTGTAATTTCCAAGACCTAATTTTTTTATCAATTGCTTTGCTACACAAATAGAGCATTGCAATTATCTATCCTTCTGGAAATGAAATTTACACATTTATGTTACGGCTTATTTGAGTTAACGCGGTTTAATGACTTTGTACCGGTTTGTTTGGAATTGACAGACGCTTGAACTATGTCCTATTATGAAGGAACCTAACCTAAAAAAGTTAAAGGACTGTTTAATCGCCGTAGCTCGTGGTAGAACTCTCATAACAATAGTGCTACCGACATACCGAGTTCTTTGAGGCTAGTCTATGTATTGCCGTGGGCTTGCCCTCCCTTAGCGTCATCGCAGCGTCAGGGAAGTAAATAATGCAGGATTTTAGGCTTCTCGATTCCGGTATGGTTGGAAGAGCAGTGATGTTTGCTGAGGTTTCCACGTTTTATCTCTGAATGAATAATATTGGACTTGGCAGTCCTTTCTTTTGTCTCCTTGGGGAAAGGTGGGAGGAGGTGTCAATATGCATTAGGATAGGAAAGACTCGACCTTCCCTATTGTCATCTTCCCACTCTCATTCAATCAATTCAAATGCCTCTCTTCAGCCTCTGATCTCCATGGAGCCTTCGAATGGAGTCGTCAGAATTCCAAAACCTCACCGCATCATGTCTGCTCCACCGTTCCCATGACTCTCACGAAATTCCTGAATATCTCACCACTCATCACAATGAAGTATTTCTAGTTCGCTACTCGGCAGACATGAAATCCACGTCATCCATTGCAGGTCACAGCCATCAAGTACGAAAAAAGTGATGCTCGAGATCGAAGTCGACAGGGTGCGAATCATTTTGATTCGAAAATAGCGACAATAGAAAAGAGTCTTATAACTATCTAGGACGGCCTGGCTGGCCTTATTTCGAAGAATCTGGTATCCTACAGTACTATGACAATAAAAACAGCGTGCTATGCGTTACCTGATCATACTTGCAAAATAAAAATGCCTGCTTTGATGACGTGTATAATCAATGCCACTTAATAGTTTAGAAAGAACCACAACCTCTTTAATGGAATTATGTATTAGGATCAGATCAATTCGGCTGGAAATTTTATGTTCATATTCACGGTGATTCTTCATTGAAAGCTGATTCAAAGTGTGATAATTTTTAACTTCTAGGTAGGTACTATACGTTACAATCATTCATAATCTTCAATGAAATTGAGTCCAATGTCGGTTTTTTAAATGAGTTTCTCTTTTTATTTCCGCTTCCACTTAATAACGTGTTTGGTGTTTTTGTTTACTAGTTTATGATGTTAGGTTACAAATAAAATATTTCATAAAGTTTATTGAAGGTTGGTGGGAGCCAAGCTAGGATATTAATGACATTTCCTGTCTGTCTGAATTTTGATGCTGATGCGTTGGGAAAGGAAGAGGCGGGATCTGGCCTTACCAGTGGAGGCACGGATCTGTCTTCCTAGCTCCAGCTTGACAAGCGCAAGAAAGAGCCTGCTCACCATAGGTGCGTACGGACTCGACTGCGAAAGGGCAAAAGATGTTCATAGTTGTTATTGCCAAAAAAGTCTAAAAAGCGGCGTTTTTAATCTTCCCCCCTCGCGCCCGCGGCACGAGAAGAGGCCTTTCGGTGGAATTTGCGCATGGTATCCACACACGTCGCAACCCAGACTAGCTGGACCGGTTACATGTCGTTTCGCCTTGTTTTTTTCGCCCCCGGTCTTTTCACCTCGGTCTTTTCACTTCGCGGTGGTTTCGCCTCGGGTTTTTTCGCCTTTTGACCGGTTCGCCTTGTAAAGATCCTTGTCTTGATTAGAGTAAATCCCATAAACCACAAATGGGCCGGCGCTCGCAGCGCTTGCTCCGCCCTGGGCCTTGCCCTCATCTTGCGAACGGTAGTGAGCAAACTATGAACTAATTTTTGAGTTAATCCTAGTTAAATTGTCACAACGAGCTTAACATAGTAACTGTAATATTCAGTGTTGCTGACTTCAGCATTATAGCTAAGGTTAAGACCTGCAATAAATAGCATCAGCGCGCGTCTAAAAATCTAACCTAACCTAACTTCCAACAACATAACCAATAAACGGGGCAAATGAGCAGCGCGCGCGCATCTGTGTGAGCGTTAAGATGACGAGGCGAAAAGTCGAAAGGCGAAAAGACCCGAGGCGAAAAGACCGCGAGGTGGAAAGACCGAGGTGAAAAGACCGGGGGCGAAAAAAACAAGGCGAAACGACCGGACACGCTGTAGCTGAGACCTTGAATAATGCTTTCAAACGCTGTTCCAGCAATGAGTTGAGTCTTAATTGAAACTTACTCTTTAAGAAATGCTTGTAGAACTAAATTCGGTGCAGTACCGGTCAGCGTCCCTGTTCCACCAATATTGGAAGAGAAAGCAACGGCGAATAAGTACATTCGCTCTATGTGAATTGCTTGCTTCTGGCTAATTAAATTGTTACAAAACTGGATTTAGTTTATTATGCTTTTTGAAATGCGTTATAATTGTATTTAGTTGTGTAGCTTGTTTGTTACCGTGCTTTAGTAGCTTTATCTTGAATTGACAGGTTATCTTCCACAGTCACGACTTCAGAACGCTCCGGAAGTATTTGTGGAAGTATTGTCGAAATTTTGACGCTGTCATCCTCGGCTTCATCGGGGTCCTGTCAACAAAATTTTACTCATATACAAAATGCCATGTCTTTTTTAATTGCACAAATTATATTTAACCAAAACTGTTCTAAAACACAAAGATGTACACATTGTCAGATATACTTATGACTGTTTTCTTACTTTATTAATCACTTCCAAGAGAGCAAGTACGATTGGGACCTGTCAAATGAAATATTGAAGTATTAACATTAGGAATTTGTAATATCTGTACATAATATACAAGGTGGTTTAAAAACGAAGGCGAGCTACTGCTGCAAACGGTTGTGAACCACCTTGTACAACAAATTGTTGATATACCATCATTGCCGTCGTGGCCGTATTGGAGATCCACATGGAGAGAAACATTGTTGTCATCATTATTCCCAGCATTAGTCTAGACACAACAGGAGGTAAGGCGTTAATTTAAATTTGACGGATCAATTCTTAAGATTTCCTGCACACTCATTGTTTCAGATTAGTGTTGGCGCAATCCAGAAATGTGCATAAGTCTGTATCTCTGAATTTTTTGGACATAAAGTTGTTCTCGAATTTAAATGGATCATGACGCGTTGTGATAACCCAAATTGTGTAACCTTACCAATTCTATCATCACAAATACTTTACAAATTATATCATGATAATCGCAACCGATTAATTAGTTCTACATTTCAAGCATCTGGGTTATTACCAACTTGTAATAACCTCGTAGTTTCGTGCAATTACTAACCACTTTATAGTATCAATTGCAACAAGGATAATCTCAACGACCGGAAAAATTATATAATTGATCGCGTGCCTACGCTGAGTACCAGATATTGTTAATATCAGTAGTTATTATGCATATTTTACTGTAAATCTAAGTACCTGTCGTTTGTAATTGAAACTACAAGCGTATGCTTTAATGAACGCGCGAAATTTGGAATTTAGCGCAGCGTTAACGAAAGAAATCTAAAAAGATGATTGGATATGAAAGTGTGCTTTACAGCAGCTTGGGACCAGAACTCGGAAGTTAAATGGTTGACGAGCTACGGCTTAGCTGCAGTTGCGACTTGACAGTTTTTGAGACTTTCAACGAATGCTTAGAAATAGAAGATGACATGATTTGCTAAATTTAAAAAAGTGCTTCAGAAGTATTTAATCGCGTACTAATATACTCGTATTGCTTCCAAAATGAGCGCGTTGACTTGAATCAAACTACAAAACTACACACTGTATGTAATGTAATATAATACGGTATATAAATTGGTTACCTGATTGGTGAACTTCCAACTATGTTCATGACTTTCAGGGCAATTCTTTTATGAAGATTACAGTATTCCACGGATAGTGCAATAATGAGGCCTCCCATAAACATCATATTCGTTTCCTTCATGTAGTTGACCGAAACTTTGGCTAGAATTTAAACATACAGTTAGTACATCTTAAGTATATTGAAGTTATTCAAATTCACACCGTAGGAATATCAAAGATTTCGTAAATAGGTAAATACTTGCGGGTGGCATTTTTCGATGCCATGAAAAAATAGAATATGCCATAAAAAAGAAGACTTGCAATAGGAAATGGATTGCTGGAATAAGTAAAATTTGTCTTTAATTCTCCATAGGTTAGGTTAATTGTTGGTAATTTGGGTATTTTAAAAATCTAACCTAACCTTTAGAACGGATCAATCTCATCCGCTAACGTTTTAACCTAACCTAACCTCACTAAAATCAAATCTACTACCATGCAGACTTATCGCACAAGTCTACTTTGTCATGGCACATTCTATTTTCTCATGGCACGTTTATATATTTTCCAATACTTGCTAAATTACAACAAATATTCAAAATATTCGTAGGAACACACCAGTGTCTTGAATTCCAAGAAGTGGGAAGAGAACGATTGGGATGAAAGAAGTGACTGCTAGTGGAATCACCTCAGTCATCCAAAATAAAGCCATAACTATAATCACATAACCGCATTTGAATTTCTGTAAAGAATACATCAATGTACAGTGTTATCAAATAATTCGTCAAATGTTTCCATGTATTTGAAAGCGCTAACATGTGCTTTTTGGCGAGGTTTCTTTCGCGTTTTAAGTCTTAGCGTCCAAACGTTCGGACAGACTAGACAGGGTCATGCCATAAAACCTTTTTGTCAAAAATTATAAAACTCACAGTGGATGGCCTCTCATTCTCAGTACCGGCAAAGAGCACGTCATTGTCTTCAAGGAAACAAATTGGCATGAGAATAAAGGGAAGGGCTAGGATCAGAAAAAATTTCCAGTGGGCAATGATACCCAATCGTTGAGACAGTTTGACAGTCATTTTAAAAAATTATACACATTAAAAATTAGGTTCCAACGTGACCGAGTCTAGAACTTGAAGTTCCGTGTTAGTAGAAACAGGATTTCAGACTAAAATTTTCCTGACTGCAGATCTCTAAGGTGTCATTTCACCGTGGCTCAAGTGCAATGTTTTGGTTACAGAGATAATACAGAGCTCTGATTGAATTCTGAAACCTAATCAATCGATTGACATTGACTGATATGATAGTGCTACAGTAGATTGCGATTGCTTGTGTAGTACAATCCAGAAACACTGATTAGAGCGTGCCTTGCCAGGGAACTATACCTACATATAGCTTATCGCTATCAACTCGCAAATTCCGTAACAACTCCGCAATTACACGGCCATCCACTCGAGCCGTGTTAAGAAAAAAAGCTGATATGTAATTAACTAAATTAACTACCACTAAAATTTTAATACGTACGGCTAAATTTTAAGCCCAAAGCAAAACTCCTATAGCTGTAAACTCAGAAAAAAAGGGTTGAATTTCAATCATTTCAAACTCATTGAAATGAAATCACATTAGATTGAGATTGGAATGGGATTAATAAAACTCCATTTATCATATGTACGTACACAGAAACAACTGTAGTATGACGTTGGAATTCCTATAAAGGTTTTAATTAAGTGGAAATTGGTTACTTGATTAACTCTCGCATTAACTTATTACAAGCCGTTTGTCTAGAGCATTGTCTTTATTTTCTGTTGTTTGAAAATTGCAGGGTTAAAATTTTTCAAAATCCTCATCTTCGCGTGAAATTCTTGATACTTCGTGGATTTCGTCATCAGTTATTGTAATCAATTGTTCAAGATTATGTTTCTAAATCGAATAGATCGATTCCAGGTCAAATTGTCGAAAACCCGATTGTCGAAAATTTGGGGAAAATGGGGAAAATGAATCGTGAAATTTTTTTACCCGTTTGTCGAAAAAAAAGAGTTTTTTTCTTCATTTTCTCAACATTTTTTCATCGTTTTCCCCAATTTTCCCCACCATTTTTTCGACAATCGGGTAAGGAAAAAAAGTGATTACAGTTATCTTAAAAGATAAGATTTAAAGGTAAAAACAGCTCAGAACTTCAGTTGAGCTTAGACTAGAGCCGAACACACATTAGTTCTGTGTCAGTGCTACTGTTACTGAACTTATACCACTTGCGCAGTACTTCGAAAAAAATTCTTCTTCGGGATTTGCCCTTGCAATTTCTTTAGTTCAAATCCGTATCTTTACTAACTAAATACGATTAGCGCGCTGTCGAACATAGACTCAACGGTCACGGATATTTCGTATTTCTCGACTGCGTAATTTCTTTTTCAGTTGGATTCAGCAAAATATATCGCAGGTCGGCATCTGAGACTCATTCTATAAGGTTACGTTTTCCGAAGCGCAAGGGCTTTTGGGAAGCCTAACCTAACCTAACTATAATTTCTAAACCCAGCGGGGCCGACCTGTGAATACACATATACATGTAAAGGGAGGAGGGAAACTTGAAATTCGTTTAATCCAGCAGAAAACGAAATTACACTTCCCACCCGATATCTTCGTTTTGAATACATTTTCTATTTTGGCTGATGCAATTACACACTATTAATTGAGAAAAGAGGATTTACACGTATGCATAGTTATTGGTTCCACAGACTGAAACTACATACATAACTTACAACGTAATTGTGTAGTGCTTCTAGAGTTAAAAGTGATGACGCTTTACTTTTATGACGTACCTTAGAAGAGTTTGCTTTTTCGTAACAGTAATTTCAGTCAAGCTGTCTAGAACTTATTTTCCCCGTGTTGCTCACGGTTCTCTTTTAACTTAATGCTTGGTTGTGCATTGTGCAAAATAACGGTTCAGTTTCTACGTATTCGGTACGCGTTGCTTCTATTGTCGATTAGGATTAATTTAAATGAACTCTGAACTTGGCTGAAGTGTCCCTGATACCTGATGAAAATAATCCATGGAGGGGTGTTGTGTTCGATTCTCGAATAAGATTGACTTGCCTAGGCTGGGTGTGGGTAGGTATTTAGTAAAGCGTGTGACAGCTCGTGCAGTAGTGTACGTTAATTACGGACTACTTACACTGTACTTACATAATGTTGAATGTTTATATTTGCTATTGTTTATTTAGTTCCATAATTTCAATTTCATACGAGGAATTGTTTTTGCTCCTAGCAAGGGTTGTTTCGTCTTTCGTCTACTTAGAATACAATGACCCGTAACCTGGAAGCAATTAGGGAATGTTTATTATTTTGAGATTTTGTTTATTTCAGAGTGAATGTTGCGAATTACTATGTCGAGGAACGCGGAACGGCATTGTCAATTAGAATGCGTACGATATCAGCTCATGTAATGTAATTAGGTACAGTATATTTTCTTCATCCCAATATACATAAGTTTTTGCCTGAAATGAGAACCGCACCGCGACCCGCGACTCGTAAGAATTCGGATTTTTCGAGCTCGAGCTGAGCTCCGAATATGAGTTTACGAAACATGAGAAAAGAGAGAGCCCGCGCGTCGCGGGAATCATTATATCTGGATAGTGCAATCTAGAACGAGAGAATAACGCATAACGCATGATGTCCGACTCGAGCGTCTAACTTCGAAATGAGTTATTTACTTTACACTATATACTATATATACAATACTGATACTGATACTTGTTAGCTAATCACAAATCACATTAGTTCAAATCTAATTAGCATTGTTACGAATTCAATTGGCGTTACCACTTAACACTTGAGTATTTTTGATTACGTATGTCTTTTGTTGTTAGATTGCATTCTAAAGGTTGCAGTTGCAGGTTGTATATAAGTAGGCTTGCAGCTTGCAGGTATGTTGATTTTGATGAATTAAACATGAAACTTGACTACCTTCATATATCTTAAGCTGAATGGGTAAGTTTCGTGGTTGTATTATGCTAGCCTTTAATGCTTGCTAAATGCTTTTGACACGTAAATGACTTTCATAAACCTATCCAATTTCATTTCCCTTACAAAGGCTCTATTGTGATTACTCGGAGTGAAATGGAGAGTTCAGGTAGCAAAATGGAATGCTAGCTGGAATTAAATACGCATCGACCTGTTAATACCTTTGTGGCGGGTGTATTTAGCATGGGTCTACTTTATTTAGCTATATTTAACTGCACAAACTCCATACAAACTAGAAAATATTATGCATAGCTGCCATCAACCCGAAAGCATTTACAGATATGAGTTCTGTTTCTGTGGTTAGTCATGAATTTAAATAAGTATGTACTTATTCGATTCGAGTATTTTTACGTGCTAGGTGCTAGCTAAAATAGTTTTTATCAGACGTATTCATTTACCTACACGATTCATGTGGAGGGCTGGAGGGTTGTAACAAGCCACACTGCCTCCTGCTCCTGCCAAGCAGGCAGGCAGCGCGTCAGCAGAATTAAGTATTATCATTCGGAATAAAAACCCGAGAATATATATTCCACTCTAATACGTGCAGGTACACTGTGCGCTTTACTTTACTGCCCAGTCGAGATCATGGCACGCTAGTTTCCAGTTTTACTGAGATTCTCATTCTGACAATCTAATTGCACTGCATTGCATTATATGACGGTTGCAGGGATTTCCAAATTTTTTGCGTTTCGTTATTTAAAATATAATCATTATTGACTTATTGTACATTCATTAGGTCTATGGTCTCTTGCGTGGAGGCACTCAAGGAGCAGACGCCGTGTTTCCTAATCATCTGAACCAGTTTATCTTGACATGAAAATGAGTGAATTGGAAGACAGTCCATTCCGGAAAGGTGGTCATTCCACTTCCGCTGCAGGTTCAGTTGTCAATTCACCTGAGCAGTCTTCCTTATCGTCAACCTCAACCCCAACAACCTTGAATGCGAGCATTGAGAAGTCAGCCGAGTGCCTACTCGCTGTCCTCTCTCCAACGGATCTCATCACATCTCCACTTCAACTCAGTTCCTCTGTCAATCAGAGTCAATCCACATCTAGCTCGAGCCTGAGTAGTAGTCGCAAAAATAACAAAGCAAGCGCCGGTAGCACCAAAAGTTCTACACCAAGAAATTCCAGTCAGAATTCCTCCGAACTTGGTTCAGAAGTTGAAAGTTACTTGACGCCGGTGAGTAGCAGTAGCGGAATGCCTCCCCTAAACAGGACAAATAGTAACGTGAGTAATAGCAGTGTCGCTGGACCCCCCGACTCTGTTGCTAATGAAAGCGGAAATGGAGACGGAAATAGGGAAACGATTGTACCCAGTGACAAGCCACTGGCTGAAGATTACGGAACCGACGAAAAGTCTAGGACGGATCTGGAACGGGAAAACGTTGATGAGGAAATTGATGGTGAGGAAAATAGCATTAACAGCGACATCGGCCGATTGGACAATCCCTCAGAGACTTTTCATACACCTAGTGCATCTCTCAACAATTTAGCGAATACTGGTTCATACGCACAGTACCAATTCGCGTTGGATTCTGATTCAGGCGGCATTACTCCTGAACATGAAAATAATGAATTTCTACGAAAAGTACTTTCTCTGGACTCCGCTAGCATTGGGGCTGAAGCAATGAGTCCAAATAGTTCCGAAGATTTTTCTTTCAGAAATGCGGACAGTTTTACCGATTCTGTAAAAACTATTATGAGCGATTCGAGGGAAAGTAGCAGTTCGAGTGGAAACAGTGCATCGAAGGATGGACTTCTCCAGCCTGGAATTTATAATTCTAAACCGAGCAAGAAGAAAATGTGGTATCACGTGTTTACGCCTTCCTATAAAACTCGTAGTGGCGACTTTCGAAAGTATTTCAAAGATTTACCCGCAGAAGAGCGACTGATTGTGGGTAAGAAATATATTCAGTATTCATTAAGTACCATTACTTTGAAACTTAGGAAGATTCTATGGTTATTCCGAACTACGTATAAGTGAAGTAATAAGTAAGTTAAGTAATAGGTTTATGTATTGAGTACGTTCATATTACACACACTACCCATGCTAAATGACTGACTGTGTAAATAAACTTAAATTGATTGCAGATTATTCCTGTGCTCTGCAAAAAGAGATTCTAGTCCAAGGCCGTATGTACGTTTCTCAGAACTATATATCGTTTTATGCGAATATATTTGGATGGCAGACAAATCAAACGATTCGTCTGAAAGATATAACTTCAATTACCAAGGAAAATACTGCACTCGTTATCCCAAATGCAATTCAAGTGACTACCAACAATGACAAATTGTTTTTCACTTCGTTCGTGGGCCGAGACTCAAGCTACATTATGCTCTTTAAGTTATGGCAAACTTCTCTTATTGACGAGGTAATTATTTCTGTAATTGTAATACTAGAATAAGAGTTGCGTGGAAGCTGTTGACAAAAAAGTTCTAATTTTTTATAATTAAAAATTCTAGCAAATCCCAACGAAAGAACTTTGGAAACTAGTCCATGCGTCGTACGGAGAAGAATTGGGTATCGAGAGTGAAGAGGAGTCTGAAGAGTTTATGTCACTCAGTTCGGGCTCTTTAGTTAACGCGCCGAGCGTGTCCACTCTACTTTCTCTGAGTGATGATGGGGAAGACAACGGATCGATAAATATTGGGCCGGTAAGTTCATGGTTTATGAATTTTTAATCCCTCCTGCGTTGTCACCCACATTTCCCCGTCTGAATTATTCCAATTCCTACCTGCTGCTAGCTGCTCGCGTCCATGCTTTCTCTATTAATGTCATGAATTGAATATGAATCTGTCCAGGCCTCGTCACAGGAAAGTTTTGTAAGGTTTCAGGCTTCTACTCGTGTATTCTGAACTGAGCTTTGTTCGGATGACAGTTGACAAGAGCATTTCGATTCTATTTTCGATATTTGAGTACATTTATGGGCATAAAATTGCGGATCATATTTTGTTAAAATAGGATTCTTCTCTCAACTTCTAAAATTGTTGAAATTAAAAGTCAAGTTTTGAAGCCTTCACCTACTTTTAATAGATACGGTAGATAACCTAGAAAATCCTTGGTTAGTTACGTACTTATGTTATGGGAAATGACTGTAAAAACCAGAAATACAAAACCTGTATTTTTAGTGATTTTAGGATTAGGCCGTAGATCCTAATCCTCCGTAGATTCTACGGAGTACTAGAATATTTTCTTACACGTGAATGTAGGGTAATATCAGATATGGAGAAATTGACGCATTCATCCATTCGTGATGTGAGATGGGTTTTTTAACTCCAATTCCAGTATTCCCCATGGGAGTGACCATGAATTCTGGGACTGGATGGGGTTGCGATGCGAGTTGTTGAATTGTCATCCGAGGTTCTACATAAGTTCTAGCTTCTAGCCCTAGTGTGCTAGAGCTCTTTTTCAAGTTTGCTTCGGTCAATAAGTTCATTAGGTGATTTCCTTCTGGCAGGGCAGGTTAGAGGTAGAAACAGTATCGACACTTCTCTTGCCCTAAATGACGCTTAGTCGCTTCTCAAAATTACATTCTTCCAGCTTCCAGCAATCCACTCAGTCAGTAACCCTGTCAAGTTGTAATTTTAATTCCTGTTTTAACTTTTACGTTGTGTGTTGTGTACCCTGTACCCAGCAAATATATGTACCATTGTGATTTATGGTGTACATTGTTAGAATATTTTTCTATTGGCTCCAGAGTTCAGGTTGGATGTAATAAATAGGTGTGGCGTGTGGTATTTTGATGATTTTGTAATCGTAGCGTGATCTTTGTCCCTCATATATTGGAGCTTCTGTTGTGAAATATTGTATAAGGAAGGTGTGTAACAAACTAAAAACAAAAACTTATTTTGTGAATATATTTACCTTGCTATTCTTCTGGTTAATGAAGCTACTAACAGCATAATATCCATTATACCACTGCAATTGCATAACTGAAAGTTTGGATCCAATCGCTCAAACCGAATATGTGCTAGAACTAGAACTAGACTTCAATCAAAATATACACAGTAAAAATCGCACAAAAAACCCATGATCTCGGTTGGATATTGAACATTCACTGTTGATAATAATAATACATATGTACTTAACCAGTTTTATAATAATACGTATCATTGTCGTATTAGGAGTTCCTTACGTGTGGCCTAATAGATGAACGGCTCACCATTTATTATTGTGCACTTCATTGGTTTGTTTATCAATTGCGAATTGCAAGAACGAAAAGTTTACATTTCAAGTTTTACATACGAGAACTCACGCCACATGCTTACGCTGATTCATATATGTTATTGTGTTAAACATTTTCTCTCGTGTCTTCTCAATTAATTGTTACAATTGACAATGTGCTCAAATTAGAATTTGTTATCACTCCGTTAGCTCCTTGTACTGTGCTTAGTGAGAGTCACCACCCCAGTCACCTGCAGGAAGCGAATTCCTTATCATCAATTTTATGGCAAGGTGGATATAATGTGGATAAGGTCAGGTGTCAACTTGTTATCTATACATTTCCTCCAACCTTGGTGAACTTGTAATTGTACTTAACTAGTTCTACAAGATTAGCACAACGTGGAACTCGTGAGGTTTTATCTTCATTAGGGTTTCACTCAAGTGCTCTGCAAAAGCAGACCAAGTGCTTCAACTGTCATCCACCATAGACGTCAAACTGAAACATCAAGATCATTCAGTTTCAACTCAAATGTCATCAAGCTCACGTTCCAGTAGTGGTTTCTTCGTTGGAGGCATTAGAATTCCAAGCTCCAAGTTTACTAATTCCCAGCTGGAGAGTAGTAGTAGTGAGATGAATCGAAGTGTTTCTTTTGTGGACAAAACGGAGACTGGGAATATCAAAGGTCAGAATGGGATTTTAATAACGACGAATACATCAAGCTCCCGACGACCGCTGAGCGAAAACTTCGCTACAGGTATTATTGAAAATGGAGGTTCCTCCAGTGAGGCGTCCACACCTACAATTCAATCGAAACGTAACAATAAGAAACTACGATCCAAGCTCTTCCTTTCCCTTCGTGGAAGTCGAAGTTCGGCTGATTTAATGGGAAATAGGAAGATCTCAAGTATTACTCCTATTTCAGAACCGGAAGGGGATTTCACTCGCAGTTATACTACTGACCCACTGGCATCTCCAGTTTCACTGCCACCGTCGTCTCGTCCAAGAACACCTGAATCGTCCTTCGATGCTGCTGCGTCTGACAGAGGAAGTAGCGGCGGCTCAAATAGGAAGGAGCCCAAGGGCAAGAAGGATAAAAGCAATAATAATGAACAGGTTAGAGTTCAGGTATAATTCTAGTTTGTTGTCCAACCGGTTGTCAATGGCGGTCGTGTACTTAACTGCAAGGTTACCGCAGCTATTGTATAACTGTTTTACTGATATATCTAATTATTTAATTAAACATTTAGCGAACTGATATTAGAACCTGACATGATTTCGCGTATTTTACCTTCGGATGCATGATACAAGTGTACAGCAGATACCGATTGGTGCTGCATCAGTAGAATATTTTTGGAGTTCGTCGTTAGCGAAATTTAGGAGGAAAACGGAAATATTTTAAAATTGCAAAATATCAGTTTTAAATTCGTAAAATAATGAATTGCATTTTTTTTCAAGTTATTAATTTTATTTACTCGGTATGCCCATCGCTTCAACTGCAGCTTTCAATTTGATACGTCGTTTCCCTCGCGGATTATATTTATTGAATCTCTCAGCCTCCGAATTCCGAATCCGAATTACCTATACGTAAAAACCTCTCACGTGGAGGAAAACTATTTCTTCAGTGTATCGGTGTATCCATATTTTATGGTTCACGGAAAAAGAATGACGCCAAATTATTCCTCGTTCCCGTTCTTCTCCTCATAGGTGTGGGAATTACTGCTTATATATCGTAGTTTTGGTATTAGTTAATGGGCTACAATTACAAGCTACAATATAGTAGCATGCACCTTCCGATCACATAAGATTCATATCTCGTAGAGTTTTTTATTTTTATCAGCAATTCAAGGTTATCAAGTTTCTACTTTACATTTAAATTGTTGGCTACTTGTTCAAGTGTTCATGTTCATCGACACCTTATGACGTGGACTTATATGTATGAAAATCCAACATCGTGAATCGGGATTATTATTATGAGATGAGATGCCTTCCTGTGATTATGCATTTCTGTCCATCGATTGTCGTTTGCTTGATTTGTCAATTACCCTTCATGTTTATTTTAGTTTAAGACTTTTCACGTTCGAAATTGTTATAAGGCGTTTGTTTATTTGTATGAAGGCTTTAAAATGATGTTATATCTTATCGTGTAATCAATTCTGTGGAACTGAAACAAATGGCATTGGATTAATTACACTGAAATGGTGACTGTACCCGATCGGAAGTGTAATTCCAGCTTTCAATCAGCTCTTCACTTGCTTGTCATACTACTACCAATTGCTTGAGCGTTAGTATAAGCTTTCCGTTTAAAAAATATTATTTTAGCAAACAATAATGGTAATGCCTTCATTTGTTCTTGGTGTTGTTTTACGTAATAGATTGTGTATTTGGAGCGTGTTATATGTTTATAAAAAATGCTAATTCAATCCATTGAATTACGTTTCTTTATGTTAATAGGTTTGCACGAGTGAAATTCCACTTGGGGTTGTTCTGGGATCTAACAATGTGGGTTCATCTCTTGGATCTGCATTGTCGAACGGAACAAGACTTGGAGCTATTGATGGTCAATTATCGAACGGTATTGCGGTTCCCACGGATTTAAGTGATAGTAGTGATTCCGAAGGAGAAACAGAACTTGAACTAGTACCCTCTGCGTTAAGTCTACCTCTTGAAATCCCGGTCTGTCCGGTTCCGCATGGTGAAGGTCGAACAATTGTTAATGCTGTGATACCCTGTGATGTGGATCAGCTCTTTACTATGCTATTTACGAATTCCAAGTTTTACCTGGATTTCCATCTCTCTAGAAAAACATTCAGTAAGCCGATTTTTACCGTTCACTTTGATCATTTTCGTGTACTGTACGAATAATTGCAATTTCATACTTAGTATTGGTTTGGATTGTATTATGAAACAGATATAATTCAGTCGGACTGGACGGAGAATGAGGAGAAAAATACCGTACGTCAGGTCTCTTTCACGGTATCCCTCACGAATAAAATGGGTCCGAAGCATTCCCAAGTCACTGAAACTCAGGTTAGATAATGGAGTTATAAGGTAACTGGAATAGAAGATTTTGAGAATTTGTTTATAATTGTTTTCATTTTCTTTTATTCTCAGATGATGTTACCTGTCAGTAAACCTGGTTTATTGTACGCGGTTGACGCGGAGTCAGTCAATGCTGGAATTCCATATGCCGATGCTTTCTACGTCACTTGTCATTTCTGTATGTCTCGTGTATCCCCTCGAGAGTCACGGCTTATCATTATTTGCCAAGTCAAGTATTCAAAGTCTGTGTGGGTCAAACGTAAGTTTGTTAACAATTAACTATTTTGGAAGTTAGCGAAGAAGCGCACATACGGACAATCGGGCGCAACAACACTCTAAAATATTGATGAGATGATTTGTTGGATAATGAATCACGAATCCTTTTTGCAGCATTTATTGAGAAAAATAGTTACGCTGGGCTGGAGGAATTCTACACAAGTTTGGTTAAAGGTCTGAATGAAGAATGTCGGAAGTCCAGCGTAATTTCACCATCACCACCGGCTTCTCCTAGGATAGTTGGGAAATCAGGAAGTCTACCTCGTGTAAGGCGCCGTGGAGGAAAGCGACGGGCTCCTGATATCCCAACTGGTGTGGCACCGCTAACAGGAGGTACAAGATATAACGAACGTATCATAATATCTCTCTACGTTACGTACTTAAACACAAATAACATGCCTAAATTTTGTTAGGAAATGAATTGCCGTCTGTCGCAACTCAGAAACCAGGAATGCTGGCGGATTTTGGAATACCGTCGGAAAATACGTTTTTCATCAAAATTATTCTCAGTATTTTGACTGGACTCTTGCTACTGAATGGATTTCTTTACGTCAAATTGGCACAACTCGAGACAGCAGCACATACCCCACTAGTCTTTTCCACCCAACCAGTTTCATTTAACAAGTAAGTCCTGATCTTTATCCTGCAATGCTACATATGAATGTGAATACTTTTATTTAAATGCCGCTTTTGTTACTTTAATTTACAGTGATATGCCGCAAA
Organism: Ceratophysella denticulata; assembly: GCA_034694925.1. NCBI lineage: Eukaryota > Metazoa > Arthropoda > Collembola > Poduromorpha > Hypogastruridae > Ceratophysella > Ceratophysella denticulata. The sequence continues at coordinate 26,265 of JAQFYT010000255.1, forward strand.
ATCATCAGGAGTGGTTACAACTTCTACAGAAACAAGAAGCACTCCATCGATTTGAACTTCAGAAGTGGCATGACATACTTCTGTCAGCTCTGAAAATACTGCATCAGGTAACGCTGTGGTTATTACAGAATATTATAAATACCTTATGCACAGGCAAAAATAAGCAACGCTCTTTTCTGGCAGGCGGAATCCGATCTGGAATCATTGAAAGTCCATATCACCTCATATGCTGAAGGGCGAGTCAAAGAAATTCCAACATATTTCAAGACTCCTCAAGAACCTGAACCTGAGAAAGAGAATCCTAATAACGATAATAAAGACAAAGACAGTAATATTCAGGAAGACCAAGATGTAGCAGCCGCTAGCAATGCCAAAGATGAAAAGTCAGAGTTGTAACGCGCACGTAGTATCTGATTTTTCATTTATATTTATCGACCTTCTACTTAACGTAGAACGAATGCGGTGACATAATTTTAATTTACCTTGCCGTTTGAGTTGACCATGCCTGTGATTTCAAAGGTGACTATTATAATTAGGTTTACGAGATACATACCAAAGCCGACATTACACATCGCTAATCGCAATCTTAAATTAAAACCGATGATACATATACGTATAAATATCAATAATATTGTAGTTAAGCCACATGTTAGGTAACTTATTACGCTTTAAGTTAGATTTTTTGTACATTTAACTCAAGTGACGAGAACGAGATATAAGGACGGCTTTTGTTCAGCTATTGCATTGCGACCACCATCGATCAGCTGCACAATTAGGAAATTGAGCTGCTTTGAAAAGGTGTTGTACCTCTGCTGCGTATCTGAAGCATACTGACCTTTGTATCTGTATGAATGTGTATCCCTAATTCAAATCCTAATTTTTTTCATTGAAAACATTGACAAGTTTTTATGTACATATAATTAGTTCAATTGACTATGGCTATGATGGAATGTGTTTTAGTTCTCTAACACGCTATAGGTGATCGCATACTTTTATTAAAAAACATCTATCGTATTGGTTATTGGTTAGGTCTAGCTAACGTGTTGAGCGATCCCGGAATACTACATTGTACACCCTACTACACTATCAATTGTTTCACCAATTCGGGTTTTTCTTTTCATTAAAATTCTAAATTAGTTTGAGTTAAGTTGTAATGGAATGGATGAATCCATTATTTGGGGAGCAAAAATAAATCATGTTTCGAAAAGTAATTGTATCTACTTAGTAAGTAATCTGTATTCTGTAACATAGACTGGAGGTCAAATATTTTTTTATTTGTTGGCTACCACCTCCCAGAGACTAGTTACATTCGGAATGGCGCATGGTGTCTGACAACCCAATTCTTTTACAATTTTAGAATTGTAAAGCTGGCGAGGAAAGGCAGTGAAGTTCAAAATGCATGTCTGTAGTCGTTATAAGTATCCAGAAACAGAGTACAGGTAGGGTCAGGGCGCATATATTTCCTTTGATTTGACATTTAGGGGAAAACCATAGCATGAGAACTTCTGGAGTAACAGACAACTCTCATACACATTGCAAATACGCGGCCATAATGGCTCATCAAATTTAACGTTATTCGCACTCGATTTCCAATAGCTTTCGATTTGCTTGTCAATGTGAAATTCTCCGTCGCAGGACTGGACTGATTATCTTGCAAGTTCCAAGCAGTAAGGGAATCAAAACGAGGCATAACGAATTAAGAGTTTGATTACGTACACATCTTTTCGATGTGATTCGTTATCCAAAGTTTCGTTTCTTGTAATTAAATCCAATATTTTTAAGCAGTTTCAATTCGGTTTTGTAGGTACGATAAATTTGCGGCTTGCGGCGATTGATTACTAGTAGGTTATTTGCCTAGAATAGATTGCAGTGCCACAGGAACTCCGGAAATCCAGACTGCAGAAAACTGCAAGTATTTTTAAATGCGATGTTATTTGAATAGCGCCTGGTTTGGTGGTTTGTCTCATATGCTCCGTCTTGGGTACAAATAACATTCGGTACTATCAGTATGCTGATCCTTTAAAGGAGTATTGGTACATTGCAACCGTTGCAATGTGCACAGGTAAAATCTGACGAATCCAAATGTCAAAATCGTTTATCCAAACAATTCCAAAAGTGGGGATTTAAACAGGTATAGAATGTACCTATATAAAGATAGTTACCCTACCAGAGAGTGATTGGAGTACCGATGTGTAATTCATATTAGCATATAGCCTTCGACTTGAGCTCTAATCTAAGACGTACGTATAATGTAAGCCCTGCAAATAATTTAAACCCTAATGACTAATTTGGAGTTAGTATAAAACGATGGTTTGTTGTGTTGATTTATTTATTCAAGGAATCGATCGAAGGTTTGCGTACAGATTTAACACAAGATCACGAGCTAAGTAATAGGTAAGGATATCGATGCACGCTGCTAAGTGACAGATTTTGAGGAGTCTGCAGATTTTAGCATGCTCTAACAACGATGAAATACAGGTTTCTAGATTTGGTTTCTAGCGTAATTTAATTTAGTTCAAAGTTGGAGTGTACTCAAGACATTGCACGTGGTACAGAACTGCAGGGGTAAAGATTTTTAAGCATTTTTGCTTCGGATAATCGACAAAAAGGGGTCTTGTCTTGTATGGGTTTTTTACGAGCATAGTATTTTACAAGTTGTACAGTAGTTGTATCTTGTATCACTGTGTTGCATAGCAGTTTTTCTATACACTGAATTAAAAAGCCTAAGAAATTACTGGTCAACAGGTGCCGTTCTTGGTAGCTCCATTTGACTTTGACGTCTTCGACTTCTGTGCGTTGTCGACAGCACAGATTGATGAAGCTATTCTTTTCTCCGAATTCTTGAGAATCCATGCGTGTTTTGCACATTCCAGTGCTTCCCACTCGGCCTTGAAGGCCGCCTTGGGGTCCTGCGGCATGGCCATTGCGGCTCCTGACATTTGATCTTGCATGACCCGGGACTGATCAGCAGCATTGTTCTCACCCAAGACTAGTGTGTAAATACTTCGAAGGCCAAAGACATTCAGAAAATACCATGAGGCCGAGGACACCCAAGACGCGTCCAAACTTGATAGCTCGACGCCTCGTTGAAGCATTGGCTTGAATCGAAGCGTCAATGGGAACGGAACTAAAAGATTTAGAGAAAACGATTATTCGATATACACTAACAGCCATTATCTAGCGTTAAGCGTATTTATGTCCATAACCTAACCCAACATATTTTCACTCAATTAACGAGTCAGCATTTCATAGTTCAAGTAATCCAAAACCGAACCAAACACAAACGAATAGCAGTCGCACAAGCGACGAACTGGTACCAACTTATAACCCAACCAACCTCGGCTTTTGAGCATTTATCGCCCGTTATCTGCATTTAACCCGGCTCCGCCTGAAACATATCCAACTGATAAAGACTGAAATGCATACAAGAAAACCCCAATGCCCGCTAATACCCGAGGACCCTTGGACCAGGTTCGCGGCGCCGACCACCCTCGAGC
>JAQFYT010000256.1:0-29719 GCA_034694925.1 Ceratophysella denticulata
CCCACCCCGAACCCCTCCCCGTGATCCCACAGTACCCGCTGTACCCTCAGTACCCACCCGCCTACTACTATCCCCAGCCCCTACCCCAATACCACCAACATCAACACCAGCACCTCCATCATACCCCCGCCTATCCCGTCCAGTCCGAACCCTACTATCCTCTCCATTCAGGCTTTTCCCCGGTCGCCACCGGCGGCTGGAACCCAATACCCTACAGTGAGGGCTATGGCTACGGGGACTATCGCGTAGGCTCATCTCTCAAAGTAGGAGAAATCACGGGGTCAAGTCCCACGGTGACCCGCGTAGAAGCACCAGGTAGTTTTTCGGGAACAAGTTCAGGAGCATCCGGGTTTTCTCCACAGAGCTTTGAAAGTTCAGGTTATTTAAGTCCTTCCAAAGCAAAGGAGTATTTAGGAAATTCAAATTCAGGGTTCAGCTCGGAATATACAGGAAATTCAGGGTTCAACTCGGAATACACAGGAAATTCTAATTCAGGGTTCAACTTTAACTCAGCATACTCCGGCACTTCCGGTCCAGTGAGTTCCAGTACGGCTACCCAAAGTTTCGGTGATTTAGGCTACGTCGAGGGCTCGTCAGGGAGCTACTCTGATTCAGATAGTACGAAGGGTGATTCTCTGAGTAAAGCTGAAGAGCAGGCTCTGATCAAGGAGCTCTTGGCGGACGGTGACCTGACCCAAGCGGAATATGACGAGTTGCAGGGGATGGGGGGAGAGAACAGGTATCGAGCCAATAGTGAGAATGAGGTGAGGAGAGGGAGAACCCTGTTTCCGGATGACACGCGGAGGACAGGGCATAGGTCAACACTTGAGGCAGAGTCGAGTAGATTAGGGAAACGTGTCCTGCCAACGGGTAATGTGGAAACGAGACTTCCTGTCCATGCCACTTCCTCCCAGGAATCCGCATCCAATGCTAACTTTTTCCCAACTGACCCACAACCCCTGACCTTTTCACAGAGATCTCACAAAAGCCCCGCAAGTCGGATCACCTTCCCCACTGAAGACAGACAGAAACGCTCCGCGGCTAACAGATATTCCGAAGAGAGTCTGGCCAGGATTCTCAGCCAAACTCTAAAAGCGCAGGTAAAATCGGATTATTTCATACTTAACCTTCCTGCACTAACTTCGCAATTCGCAATAGCTAATTGACCAAGATTTAACACAGTGTATTGTGGAGACGGATAGCTTAGAATATCGAAAACCTATCCTTCCACGGTCCATGCTATTAGCACTACAGTGTGAGTGGAAGGATAGGTTTCGAACTAACGGTCCATGCTATTAGCATTACGGTGTGAGTGCAAGGATAGGTTTCTATTTCGAGATTCTGAGCCATCCGTCTCTACAATACATAATGTAGTACAGCTTGCACGTTCTGGATTGTAAATTACTGTTAAGACCTTGTATTTACGAATTGCAAACTTATCCACACCACAACTGAATATACGAGATGACTTTTAATTATTAGATATCTGAATGCTTTGACTTTACTAAATTGATTCAAATTGATTTATTTGACTTTTTCTAAAGCTCAATATAGTTATCCTGGAATCTTGGACATGGACACAGATGAACTTGACCTTTAGTGACCTGACCACACTTTGGAAACGAGATATTTACGATTATGACCACACTACTCGACGACAGCTCGAGTATTTATTTGTTGGACGTTGAACGAATCCAAAATACCCGACAAGAATTTTACGATATGATGCATAGCATGTACATATACGATGCTACATTTCGAGATTCTAGTGAAATTCTGCTGCTTATGACTTACTTAACTCATTAAGCATTATTAGCAGTCTAGAAGTTGAAATGCTGTCTCCGAATTCGATATTGGTTAGTCAATTACTTAAATGTCTGATATTCCAAAAACACAGAGACAACTGAATTTGGGCGGAACATGTCCAGGGGGTTATGTCTGTTGCCGGAACCCGGTTCGACCTCAACAGTCGAATTACCCCGCAACTCCGATCCAACAACAAGGCAGCAACAATAACAACAATTTCAACAACAACAACAACAACAATGGATTTCAGAATCTGGTACATTCACTGAACAATAATAATAACAACAACAACAACAATGGATTGGGACAATCCTACAATCAACAACGACCCAATCTTAACCAACTGAGCAATAACGGAAACGGTGGATTCTCCAGTGGAATCGGACAGTGCGGAAAGAGAAATGCGAGAGGAATCACTGGAAGGGTCACGAATTCCAATCCAGGATTCACGGACGGAGACACTGATTACGGTAGTAAAATAAATGTAAACTTCCGCGCAGTTTCAATACAGAAATTACGAAATTATTATGTACTTTGTCAGGTGAATATCCATGGCAAGTAGCCATTTTGAAAAAGGACGGCTATGACAACGTATACGTATGTGGAGGATCGCTGATCGACGAAAGACATATTTTGACGGTAAAAAAGCAAGCAACGAATTACAATATGAAAATTGAAAGTTGTTTCAACAGCGTATCTATATAGGCTGCCCATTGCATCAAAGGCCTTCAACCCACTGACCTCCGAGTTCGATTGGGGGAATGGGACGTGAATCATGAGACTGAATTCTATCCGCATCTCGAAAGAGACGTGGCCGGATTTGCCATTCATCCCGAGTTCTATGCTGGGAATTTATTCAATGATTTAGCTGTACTTCGATTAGAGGGTTATGTCGATTTCAAGAGCAAGTAAGGTTAAAATTAATAAAGTTTGATACCTCTAATTGCTAATTAGCTACTGTATTCGATTGGCTATTCGTTCAATCCATTACAGTCCACATATCAGTCCGATTTGCATCCCACCGCCCAGCTACGAGTTTGGTGGACAGAGGTGCTTCGTGACGGGATGGGGCAAGGATGCTTTTGGGGAAAAAGGAAAGTATCAGAATGTTCTGAAGGAAGTTGACCTCCCTGTTCTCCGTCATTTTGACTGTGAACAAAAATTACGGCGAACAAGACTCGGAGCGGATTTTGTTCTGCATCCCGGATTCATTTGTGCGGGCGGGGAAGAAGGGAAGGATGCCTGTAAGGGAGATGGCGGTGGACCGCTCGTGTGTGACATTCAAGGGACATGGCAACTCGCTGGACTCGTTAGTTGGGGCGTTGGCTGTGGCCAGTATGATGTAAGCTTTGAAACTAAAATTACACGGTTTCATCATCCACCGATTAAGTAACCTATTTGATTGACGATGATTCTGTTACAATTTTACAGGTACCTGGGGTTTACGTGAAAGTTTCACAGTACAGGGACTGGCTCAAACAAACAATCGGTGCTTAGTATGACCAATTACCAATGACAAATGAGTGAAGCGTTGAATAGTTTAAAAGTCTTAAAAGGCAAGGAATTGTTTGCCAAACCATATATGTAATTATTACAGATATTTTTATATACCTGTGCGAAATGATCAATTTATTTTTGTTACTTATTTTGATAACTTATTACCTGCTCCATCTCCATCACATATGAAATATCAGTTTATACCGTGTAGATCTCTAATTACTAATAAGTTATTCAGGTGAAACTGAAACTCAATATTAAAATAAAAAACCTCCTTATTTTATTTCGTATTTTGTATTTCCCAAGAACTACTGGTGCACACACATAAGCGGTAAATCTAGGTATGCTTGCTAAGAACGTTGTAAGTCCCTGATGCCTGACAAGTCAGACTCTAATTAAATTAATTAGTTGCATAATTAACTTAACAGTGCTCCTTTCGCAATGTGCGGAACCAACAATCAATACGCCATTGGAAAGGGCGGAGAGAATTGTGCTTCAGAAACTGCATTTTGCCACTTCTACATATATTCGCATGATTAATACAAGTTTTGTCTATTTGCCATTAAACTGTATAAAATTATATGCGTAACAGCACGGTTATAACTGTTGATTGTGCCAAGTTTATTAAGCGCCACCATTAATGCATTACTTACATACTAGTACTTTGATTATTTATGTATTTATTTGTACGTACTAACTTGACTAAGTTGACTTCAGTTTCAGTTCAGTTTGCAGTTGTCTGTTTTTTGTCTTCTGGCATCTGGGATGGCGTGTATTTCATTTGTAATTTGGTAAGTATTGTAAACGCCAAACGATGAACGAAGTATACAGTTGACAGTACAGTTGACAGTCACGCAGTCAACAGTCAGTCAACAGCTAGTCTAGGTTCTGGCCATGCTGAGACACTCCACTCAGAGCATTGAGTACACAGATGACAGAGTCACAGCAGTTGGCAGCGAACACTTGACACTAGCCAAAAGTTAATAATTGAGAATTAACATTAACAATTAACATGCAAAAGGCAACAGACAGGTTGACCAATGACAACGATCACATGAATGTATGTACATAAATGTCACGGATGACAGGATGACCAGGCGTGCTTGAATGTAGATGCCATGTCACAGGTGACAGACAGGTCAAATTGACAAAAAAAATAATACTCTGCAGGAGGTCACTCTCAGTTTTGACTTTCCAATGTAGGTTGAATGTTGACAATGAAAACTTAAAATCCCTCGCTGGCGCCGTAAATTCAAACCCAGATCCAATGCCCACATGACCATATTCAGTGATCAGCTATAAAGAACATAGAGTGCCGTATATGTGATGCCTGCATATATGACCATGCCCAGCAAGTTCGCAGAAAAGCCAGAGATGTTTGCGCTTCAGCTCGAGCTGCTGTGCAGCGCCTCTGCCGGCCACTTGGCCTCATCCGCCATGCCGCAACCTTAGGAACATCCAGCACAAGGCACAGACAAACAGACTCAGAATTCTTCCGTCTCTGTCACACGTCGAGGGAACATTATTAGTTGGACACCCCTGACCTGGGTCATTAGTCATCATGGTGAGTGACAGACTCGGCATTCTTAAACATTATTATTTGATTCGTATTCATTCAGCTCCGTTTTAATCACGCGCAGAGACACATTTTTCGAGTTTAAATCCGAGTTAACTTTTACCGGCGCATTGACCATTGAGCATTACACATTCAACATTATTGCATAGGTATTCCAGTTCAACATTTAACATTCATTATTTGTTCATTGTTATTTTCGTATATTTGATAGTATTAAACATGAAATGAAACCTAACCTATGACCTTCGACCTCTCTTTGACATCGTTTCTGGATTATTCAATATCCAGTAGCGGATACAATGTTTGTTTTCTTCGGAGAACTAAGAGAGATATTAAATGGCAATATTTCCACCTGTTTTTATGATTCAATATAAAAGACAGTCTAAGAGTATCGTACAACTACATCCAAAAAATATTGAAAGGATTTTTTACATGATGTATTGTAAATTGTAAACTAATATGTCTACTTTGATCTGTTCAGTTCAGTCGCAGTATAGATAGTTGTTCTTTTCTGTAAGTATCTCTGGTTATTTTTAAACGAATGAGCAGTAAAGTAATATATCGTATGTCATGACTGATAAAGTCATAAGTTTGAAATTTGGACCAATTTTAATTGTATTTTTTTTTCCTTATTTGTGTCCTAGCCACGAGAAATCAAGGAGATCAAGGACTTCCTTCTCAAAGCCCGAAGGAAAGATGCGAAGAGTGTGAGGATTAAGAAGAATACGGAGAATGTCAAGTTCAAAGTACGATGCTCACGATTCCTCTACACCCTCGTCGTCACAGACAAGGAGAAGGCTGAGAAATTAAAACAATCTCTACCTCCAGGTAAAACATGTCACATGTCTTTAAACCCTAAATTCAGGTGCATATTATAATTGTATAGGCTACATGACATTTACTGCTGTCTGCAAGCAAACTTCTGAAGATAATTTGTTTGCAAGACGCAAATGCCATGTAGGATTTGGATTTTATGAATTTAGCGCAACTAAAAGTCCGTTTTTCCTTGTTATTATGTTCCAGGTCTTCAGGTGAAGGAGAAGTAAACTATAACCCTTTTTGTCCTTTTTGAATTGATACAATTACACCTGTTTTTAAATCCAAATCCATATTGTCGAATTTAAAATAAACAAAAAAGGTTTCCGGACTCTCGTCAACTGTTACCGGTTTCATATTGTTGATTTATTCATATTACTTTTCTCAATCACTAAATTAAATATCCCAGGAAAATATACTTTCTACAACCCATTCTTATGTTAGTTAGTCTTTACAATGGCTTAAGCTTAAGGAATAGTCTCGTAATTGATATGATATGCCCATTTACGTGGTTCGTAATTCGTAATTGATAACGTACTAAACTAAATTATAGATTTTACAAGGCAAGGCAAGACAAGATAGGGTTTAATATTTAATATTTAGAAACCAAAGATCACAGATACACGGAAAGAATAGAAGTCTATGAAGAAACTTGAAATTAAATCAGAATTTATGAAGATTTGTGACGTGCGAACACGGTAACAGAGTGTAGCCCAGCCTTATTGCATCACTTTGCGTAATTTGCTAGCAACTGCCAGTGGATTGTTTTTAGCCCATTTTTTCTTGATACTCAGCAAAAGCAATTGGGAACACACTGCAATTTTTAGTTTTTCAAACAAGTCTAAAATGCTGAAGCTATTGGACTTAGGACAGGACCCTATCCTAGCAAGATTAGCCAAGTGATGCAATAAGGTTGGGCTACCCTCTATGTACAGATGTACTTGCAGCTTAGCTGGCAGGTTGATTAGGTTCAGTGTTTTGTTTGTTGTGGGTAATATCAAGTTATCTGAATATCGGACACTAAAACACGTGGACAGAAGAGTTGTGGCAAAGTATCGTTGACGGACTGTACTGCAATTTTTTGTTCCGTAAAACCTGACTAGTTCTTATATTTGAAATTCGAGTTCGCATAGTTTCATCTTCGAAACATAAAAATAAAAGTTTTCAGCATTTTGAGTACTTGCAAATGCAAATAGCTCCGTGCAACACAATACTAAAATCAAACGCAATGACGCACCCCTCCTGACGACTGATTATCGAATTATCACTCTTAAAACTACACAATTGTTCCAATTAGCACTCGGGATGACGTAGGACGTTTTGCACCGCTACTATTGACTATTGTCTATTGATTATGCCATATATCTATTTGGAAGTGGGGTCTACTCCATGCATCCATGCAGAATACCATGGAGCATCTATCAATTATGATCAGGCGATCACTAATAAGAGACTTTTGTCGGGTTGGCCAATTATTTAGCACTTGACGTAAACTCCGAAGTTCTGACGGAGCTGTTCGAGACAGAGGAACAGAATGACAGTGTGAGGTCCGAGACGTATAAAGGCTGGGACGAATCCTTTGAAGAAACCAGATGGTCCTAATTGGGCCGTGTAGGTTACCAAATGCCAAAGACTCTGTAAATAACATGGATTTAGATCTTAGCGTTGAGATAAGCACAAAGGTCAATGTCAATTCAATATTCTGTCGAAAAATCGTTATTCTTACCCTGAACTCTCCAGGCTTAGCGTTCATTTGGCGTGTCTTGAGAACGTCCAATGGTTGGGTCATCAGAGTTGCGACAGCACCCTGTACAACGAGCAAAAATTGAGATTTTCTAATTTAGCTGCGCGAGCACTTTCATAAGCTTTTTCGGTAATGTACCTACACTAAATTCAACTTACAGCAGTTACAGAAGCCACGAAATGTGTGATGACATTATCCTTGAAGACGTTGGTTTGGAGTAGCATTATCTTGACCTGATCATAGAATGATAGTTGACCCACGGTCACAAAAACAGCACGGACTGTGGCCGTAGAAGCACCGGAAAAGAGTCGTCTCACACCCTCCTCACGATAGACACGGAGAACTCCGTCAATGGCATGCTTGTAGTTTCTTCGTTGCTCAGGGGGTAATTTAATATCATTCTGCATTCGGACATTCAGCATGTCCCCAGGAGTTCCCACGAAACCGCCACAGGCCCCTGCTATTCCAGCTAATCCAACTTTCTGAAGAAATGGAATGTCTGAACAACCACTCGGGGTCAATTTTTGTTTCCCTATCTGAAATGGTCAATGAATTCCGAATATTGTAGAGCTTTCTGCATCTGCACCTGGTAAATACTGAATTTTAAGATTCAACTTATTTCTGTGTGACCTCGTAAAGCCCAAATCGAGTTCCAGAATATGTGATCTGTCTGAGCATTGAAGCTGTCAGGCCATTGTACAATGCAAACACTCCTTGTTTCCGAATAATCTGAACGGTTTGATTCAGAATCCCAATCTTACCCTCCTGCTGTGTTTGCAGATGAACCTGTGAACCAGAAATCAAGAATTTAATTAGAATTACTGTAAAAATTCCCTAATTTTTTGGAATTTACCTTGATGAGATCCAATGGATGTGTACAACAGGCAGCTGCTACTGACGAGAGTCCGCCAAAGTACCACCTTGCAACTAATTTCTGTTGCTCACCAGTGCCTGATGGAACGGGTGCCATGATTCCGCGATTTGATATATGATTTCTCTATTGATAACTCAGTAGCACCGGAAATCCTTCGCCCGTCTGTCTGTTTCAAAGACTTAAACGTCACAGTCACACACGTATGTCTACTTGGCAATTGGCCCAAAAACCGAGGTGGTCTGGTCTTCGTCTGCAAGCAATATTCATTAGAAATATGAATTAGGTATAGGCTATGGTGTCAGGCGTCGTTCATTATTCTCAACGAATATTACAATCGGGAATTAAATTAAAATTAGGCAACAGGGTATTATGATGACCATAGAACACAAAAATACGCACCGGTTTGTTACCTGTCCTGTTACCAGAGGTTGGGCGATAAATGAACAATGAATGCACTACCTTGCACGCTGAAATTGCATAATTATTATCGCTATATTATGTAGCTAATAAGGTACTTGTGACTTGGCAGTTGGTGTATGGTGAGCTAAGGAAAGATTAGCCTAATTCTCGTAAAAAATAACATCCCTCAGCCACTCCACCTGCTACACAATCAGAGTCACGTTCCACGTGCCCAATTATCTCAAGGTCACGCACAGCAGTTATTATACAGTATAGTAGGAAAGAGAAATTCACAATCAAATATAGTAGCAAGGCAAATAGATATCAGCGCAGAAGTCTACTAAGGTTATCTCGCGCGTAGAGTTGACCGGCAACAAAGGCAAATACATAGATACATATATTATGTAATTGTAATTATGTCCTAAAACAATGTGCATTCATTCGTTAACCATGATAAGGCTAAATAATATAATAGACATACACACACATGGAATCTTTTAAAGAGTTTCATAAAAAAATTCCATTTACTTTCGCAAAACTCAAACGTAATTTTCCTCAAAATTCAAGTCATTGCTGTTCAAAATCCATAAACAGCGATATACATACCTATACTTATGCCTATAAGTACTAAAAATTGGAAATGGAAGCGCATGCACTAATTTATCGTACATATATGTTTAACATACTCAGCGCCTGTAAGTTTTTTAAAACTAAAACAGAAATACTCGTAGTAAAAGTACAACTCGTTAAAATCAGTTCACCTCGCTGGGAATTAAGCTTATTACCGGGAGTATTATGTCGTCAATTAATCCAGCGTCCAGCCCGACCAGTTGACAGTAGAAAAGGTCAAAGGTCAGTATGATACAAGGAGACGTTGGACGTGGACTGGGAACCAGGAGATCCGGTGATCACTCCACTACTGCAACTGCACTGACAACTGACCGACTGACAGAATATACTAAGGTGATTGGTTTAGGCCAGGCACAGCACAGCCGCGAGACGGAAGACAGCAAGCAGCAGCCGAGAAGACAGGGATGACGAAAACGAAACCAGAAAAAATGCCACTGCACTACCAGAGCTTTAGTGCATGGTCAAATCTAATATCCAATTCCAAATTCCAACGCCAACTGGTCATTCATTATTCAGCATTTAATCAAGCTATAATTGACTCATGCTAATTTAGATACTTCCTTAGGATTCAATAGACGCTAAATAACTATATAGAACTCTATTAGACCAGACCACAACAGGCAAATGTATGCATTTTTTTATTCATCGACGCAATTTAGCATTTTAGAAGTATGTAGCAAGGCCCGAGGCGCTTTGACATTTTAATTTTTCATTGTAATTGATATTACGAGTTGAGTTTCGGTAACGGCAACACGATCCGATAGCGTTATGCCCGACGACTTATCGATCTCCCGCAGCAGCCGGTTAAAACCCAAGCCAAATAATAGCTTTAAATCTTCAAATTCCGTTCCGCATATCTTTATCGAATCGAATGTCGAATGTCCCATAAATTACACATTTTCAACTTTAAAGATATCACGAATAAATGTCACGAATCTGTCACGAGTGATGAAGATGGCTTACTTTTCTGTATTTACTAATAACACACGCGTGTACCACAAACAAATAAATGATATACATGACGCCAGGCGTTCATGTTATAAATAAGATATAAAATATACTTAACGAACTAGACAGGTACTCCAGTAACTTCCCTTTGTTAAAAGGTTATTGACGCTCTAGATATTTGCCAAACACATTTCAAAATGTCAGGGTCAGAATTTGAACAGTAGCTGAATGTTCCAGTGATTGACATTTCCGCTTTGGTCACGGTCGAAGAAAACTGCGACGTTTCCAAAAAGACAGTTAAAGAAATCGGGACAGCCTGTTTGGAATTGGGATTTTTCTACATTGTGGGTCGTGGGTCATGGTGTTGAGTCCGAATATATCGAAAAAGTTCACAGGCCCTTACCAGAGAATTCTTCAAAAAGCATAAAAGGAATTCAAACGGACAGTGGCCATAACTCCGGCAAGTATTAACTACTTCTATCATATTGATTTGGACTTTTCAGGCAAAGATTTTTATCTGTAATAAAATAAATTGTTCAACATTTATCCTAGAAAAACTTAGGAGGATTTTCAGACAGTGAATTTACAAAGCGTAAAATTGATTCGAAAGAAGTACACATTTGATTTCACTTCGGTCGGACCAGGTCGACAAGGAAGGGACAATGGCTGAATTTAAAACAAATATGAATCTGTATTTTGAGGTAAATTCAAATTCTCTAAAAATTCTAATTTAATGTTCAAATAACCTAGTGCCTAACCTATCACAATTTACAACGTATTCTATGTCTATCAATAGAATATCTGCCTGGGACCAGAATGAACAATGAAGCGTGGCATTTTAGCTCTTTCATTTTGATGTCTTACCAGCTTATTTAAATGTTTGATTTTTAGAAAATCACTGGAAACATGTGTCACGGACAAGAATCCATATCCAAATATCGACCAAATAATTTCGGCCAGTTTCGCACTGCTCGAAATCGCAGAAACATTGCTGACGTTGGAGTCGAAATACAAATTTACATAGAGAAGCTTATTTGTGTTACTTATAACACCTAAAACGGTATAAGTACAGATTCGACAAATTATATTCAAATTCATGAATTATCCATACACCCGCTTTAATTAAGTATCAAAAAGTAGTTAATTTCTGTGTTTTGGTGTATAAATAACTGTATAAATGGAAACAAAAACACAATAAGAAACTAAGGCATGAAACACTTGGCGTTTTTAGGTAGGCAAGCTGCTTGTACCTACAATGAACCTACGTATATGGCACATATAGGCACGGATAACGGATACATCTGGTTTTGTGCTTGGAGGACATTCTGTTTACTTCATACTTGTCAACATCACGACGCAATTATGAATACCGGACGCCGCAGGCGGAATTTCCAAAAAATGTTCAAATGAAATAAATTTCTTAATTTAAATAGTACATAGTACCAAAAAACCCGAGTTCGTAACTCACCCAGGTCACCGTACAAACCCTCGTCAAACTTTAGCCCTGCCCAGTGGAATGTCCGTTGAGACCTGGCTTTGTCAATTAATATCTCCGGATCCCGAGCAGTCCCAGACATGAAACTGGTATCAGGTCATAGGCCAGGATCCCCTCTGCAATACCCCCAACATCTCTGCAATTAACATGCCTTCATTTCGTTTAAATACTGAAAATAAGCTGAAAAACGGTTAGAAAAAACCCAAGAATTCCGTAGTTTGGGTGTTATAAGGGACACATGGGTGGATTTTGGCTGGACGGAGGTCATGGGGGAGGGAAAGGAGAGTGTCAGCTGTAGTCTGGCGTTGGGATTGGGTCAATCGGTGGTCGGGTGTCCGAGATTTAATTGGAATTAGATGATCTTGAAAGCACAGTGGTAAAGGCTTGTTCGAGAGCTTGAGAGAGTGAGATTCGCGGTGGTTTCCTTTAGGTCCGCTCCTCCCTACAAATGTAAGTTCTGTACGGCGTCTCTTTTGGCAGTTTCGCAATATTCGCACGACTCAGAACTCAGAAGACACAGAATTCGCAAGTGTTAAGACTTCGTTCTTCCGTAACCCTACCGTAAGTACGTTTGACCTTATTTAATACTTTATGCAATTCTGCCCAATAAATATACGCAAATCGCGTCGATAAAACAAAATTTAAGTACCAAATCCGACATTTTTGTTTTTTTAGAATTGTCTTTTCACGATGTCAGCAATCTCAGCACCTGCTCAGGCAGCAGCAACCATTTCCGCACCCAAGAAAGCTGCAGCGCCTAAGCCGAAGGCACCCAAGGAAAAGCGAGCGGTCAAGAAAGCTGAGCATCCTGCCTGGGCCAATATGATGGAATCCGCCGTGAAGTCCTTGAACGAGAAAGGCGGTACTTCAATCCCAGCTATCAAGAAGTACATTCTGGCTAATTTCAAAGTGGATGCGGAGCATATTACACCGCATATGCGTCGCGGAGCTAAGGCTGCTCTTGCTTCTGGGAAATTGACCCAGGCTAAAGGTCATGGACTCTCGGGATCCTTCAAGCTGGGAGCTGGAAAGATTAAGGCAGCTGCACCGGCTAAGAAGACTATTAAGGTAACTAATTATTCTAGTTGACAGTTGACTTAACACCATTCTTCAGGGTACTAATATCGTATGCGAACATTTGATAAATGAGTATATTTTACTGATTTACAGATCAAGAAAGCAGCAGCCAAGAAATCGGCATCACCAAAGAAAGCATCTGCCAAGAAGGCAGCCAAGCCGAAGAAATCAGTTGGTACTCCGAAAGTGGCTAAGGCCGGTGCTAAGCCGAAAAAGGCTTCACCGAAGCCCAAGAAAGCTGGAGCAAAGGCCAAGAAGGTCACCAAGAAAATTGTGAAGAAAGCTCCAAGCCCAATCAAGATCAAGACTTCGAAGAAAATCAAGGCTCCAAAGGCACCCAAGCCCAAGACAACCAAGAAAGCCGCCACCAAGTAAACACCTCAAGTCAGGTCACGTCTCTGTCACTCACCAGACATAACCCCACCATGTACAACAGTTGTATTGAATGGATCTCAGGCCTTCGATCTTAATCTTAGTATCTAGTTATACTTTATACTGTTTATATCATGCGTTTCATAGCTTAGATTTACATTTATGGTTTTATAGGCAAAGTCGTCCTGGATCTTCAATCTTCAAGCAATATAATACCATAAGCGAGATACTTTGATACTGTTGTGCACGCGGTTTACTTGTAGAATTCTTAATTTTACGAAAATATTTATATTCTTATGTATTTTTCATAAATAGGACTCCTTCGTTCCTCGATATGTTATGTTATTTTACGGATTCCGTCTTTAATGATTCCAAATAAATATAACATTATATTATATTACACAAAACACTAATTCGTATTCTGTAATTGCCATCGAATCTGCACGTTGACACGCGTTAGGGGCCTTGGCCCTGGTGGCAAATGCCATGTAGGTTTTGGATGTTATGTGACCGGGGAATTTTAACGTACCTACTAGACGTTTCACACAGTGAACAGATCATGGTCAACGTCAACGGTCACGAGGGTCAGGGTCACGGCACTATTCACCTTCCTCACTGAGCATCTGAACAATTTCTCTGGCACGGTTATACTGCCGAGTGACTTCGTCACTGGCTTTCTGACCCTTGTCCAAATTGGCCCCCAAGTACTTTCCCTCGTAGGCTTCCATGAAGATACTCATTTCCTTGAGGGTCACTCCCCGAGCATGACCCTGGACCGAGCCCATGTAGGCCAACAGAATTTCAAAATCTTCATCATTGATTTGACTCGCATTGAGAATATTTTTGAGTAACCAGACCTGTTTCAATTTATTAAACTTCCATTCAGAACGATTTGATTCCCAAGTTCGGAGGAAATGAAGACATTCTGAAGCCTGTTGCTTTTCTTTGATTAAAGATGAGTTTTTGTCTGGAGTACTGGTACTAGATTGTGCCTTGTTTTTGTTCTTCTTTTTCTTCTTTTTATTTTTCTTACTCTTTTTAGCAGGGCCTTTTTCGTCAGCTTCGTCATCGTCATCCTCAGCCTCAGCCTGGGTCATCATTGTTGACTTCCGTTTATTGGATTGCTGCTGGGGTTGAGCATGAGCTTCGACGGCTTCCGTTTTTTTCTGTTTTCCCTTTCGAGGTTTCTTCCGTTTTGGAAGCTCAAAATTAATTTCTTCATTGAGTTGTGGATCCAATTGTTGGTTGGGGATCGTCGTCATGTATTTCTGAGCTTTGGCTAAAATTTGGTCGTCAACTGCTCTCCGCTTACGTCCGCGTGGGAGGTCATCTTCTGGTTCGGGGTCAGTTGTGGGGTCAGGCATTGGTTTTGAGCGGCCACGCTTTGGTTTGGAGTTTGTTTGCGGCATTATTGGAAGGCAAAGGTCTGCTAATTCAAAATACAAAATAAAACATCAATCAATTCAATCACAAAAACTTTATCGTGAAACTGACGCAGTTTCGCATGTTCTGTTTGTTTTAACGTAAAAATGTACCGTCGTTCAACTTGTTTTGTGTTTTGAAATAAATCCCATCTTCGAAAATCGTATATATTTTGTAATTTTATTGAATTTCTCATTTTAACGAGCTGTGACCTGTTTACGTTGTTTTATAATATACATCGCTAAATATACACAACCAACAAACTAATCAGAGCAAGACTTCTGTCATCTGTTCTAAATTAGACTAGTTAACAATAGATTTGATTTATTTGAATAACGTGTAACGTGTACAACATACCTTTTTTAAGTTTTTTAAAATTATCTGCTACTTTCCGGCACTTGTCACACAAAAAACCGAATATAAAACACACTACTGCTTTGTTGGTGCTGATGCTTTGCAGGACTAGTTTAAGTAGGTCAATTAGTTGAACCTTTTTTTCAAGGTCAAATATGTTCTAAAAATATAAAAAAGTAACTAATGTCAAATGTTGAATGTCTGCTGCAGTTGAATATTTCTGTACGGTTACTGCTGCGCACATGGAGAAAACTTGAAAGTCGTGCTTGGAATACAGGTCGTGTTACCGCCAGACTGTAGAGGCCACCACATCCAACTGGATTCCAACATGCAGACGCGTTTTGTTTTGGTAGGGTTCCGATTTCCAGTTTCCGAATTTCAGAATTAACGAAAAACTCGGATTCTGGAAGCGCTTACAGCTTAGCTTACTCTACTGTCAATGTCAACTGTTTGAAGATTATGCAATTTACTTGAGTTCATATTTCCGTTCCTTGAGTCTCTCAAGCCGAGTGACATAGTCTTCCTTCCAAGGGTTTACGGGCTCAGGTGTAACTTTTATTTCATGTTTCCATTGCTCAAATCGAAGCTTGAACTTTCCCCAATATTCACGGAAAAATTCTGTTTGAATAATGTCTTCTAATCTCGTTGGAAGAACTTCTCTTCCGCATTCCTAAGAATAAATGCAATATTTTAGTGTAATTGTTAAGCACTTGCATGTTGCATGATTTAAACCCTGCTGTTGACCAAAATCCAAAAAATATCGAAGATACAAAGCTCACAAGATAAAATATTGCTTATGCGCTATAATTCTCAACTTAACCGTAAACGCTTACATGATCCACAATGGCTTTTTCAACCCGGGTCTTGAAATTCGTTACCACATCTACAAAGAACTGATTTGGCTGAATTTCTCGTCGAATCTGTTCTTCCATGACGCGGAGAACGAAGCGTGGGTCATAGGCTCTGCAGGCGTTCGCCAAGAAGGTTCCCATTATGACGGAATTTGGGCTGTACAAAATATCAACCCCATTTTACGTATATCTAGGCATAATTTACCATAAGTAATCGATATGCAGTGTTATCACTTACACAATACCCACTGCATCCATTTCTCGAAGTAGTCCAGCCGCATCACCCCAGAGACTACAACCAGTCGCCAAAATACCCCATGTCATAATATTCGGAGTGAGATTGTAGCTTCCGAGACTTCGGACAACTTCCCTCGCCCGGTCAACTTCATTGAACATCATTAAACGTTTCATGGACATATTGAAGAAATCCACGTCGGGTCTCAGGTGATTCAAATCCATGAGCATCATAATGTCCTGAAGAGCAGAGACAAAATGGATTTACAGTCATACTTTTAACGTTTAAATCTTTGAATATTTGAATATTGACCCTAGAATTACCGGAATTTCATTTGGAATCACAATTTGCACCAACTCTGTCACTGTTTTAAGGTCAGGTTTCACTCTATCTCGTTCTAATTGAGATGTAAATGCTCGTAAACCGCCCAGTACTGCCAGTCTATATGTAAAAGCAAAAGGATTAGCATCGGGTCATTTACTGCGACGGTATATTTGAGCTTGTGCTCGCTAAAATGCATTTATACCAAGCCCAAGCGCACTTTTGTATTATACATAATAGGGTTCCAGGTTCCACACAGGTCAGGTTGAGCGCTGACTTGACCTGAACCCTGAACCCGACCTGAACTGAAAAACTGAGGTCAGGTTGAGAGTTGACCTGAACCTGAGAACTTTTACTCAGGTCAAGTTGCGGGTTGACCTGACCTGAACCTGAAACTTTTAATCAGGTCGGGTTGAACGCAACCTGACCTGACCTGACCCTGAAGCTTTCAATCAGGTCGGGTTGAACGCCAACCTGACCTGACCTTTAATTTTCAAGTCGACCTGTGACCTGGGGGGAACCTTAATACATACTCATACATAAGAGAACACACCTATAAGAACAAACCTATAGTTTAGCCACCTTGATACTCACCTATTTTCTGGCGTGGTCAAAGATGCCATGATCTCTTCATTGGTTCGCATACCAGGCAAAACTGACTCAGACCGTGAATTCTCTGCTTTGTCCTTCTGAAAACAAATCATGTCTAACATGGCCATGTTCTGTGTCACTGAAGTGCTAGCAGAAGGTGCGAGGAGTAATGGTCTATGTCTCTGCGAATCCGCTGCTGTGAAATCCTCGTTTTCCTCTGAACTCCGAGTTTCTTTTCTGTAATTTGAGTAATCTGCTTTCTGTTTTGAAGAGATATTATTACTTTTTGGCTTGTTGGACGGTGGTAGAAGAATTCCACACTCTCGAATGACACGAAGAAGTAGGTTGTATGAGTAGAGGTCCGGCCTTATCCGCATGTCACTCATTTTAGTCCAAGTGAGAATAGCATGTCGGAAACC
Organism: Ceratophysella denticulata; assembly: GCA_034694925.1. NCBI lineage: Eukaryota > Metazoa > Arthropoda > Collembola > Poduromorpha > Hypogastruridae > Ceratophysella > Ceratophysella denticulata. The sequence continues at coordinate 17,428 of JAQFYT010000256.1, forward strand.
ATTCTCACGATCCGAAATACAGGCTTGTAGAAGGAAATTAAATGTTTGACATGTTAGGTAGATTTTCTCTGGATTTGAAGGTGAAATCATGTCATCCACGACAGAGAAGGCTGACTCAATTGCTCCGCAACGACCATAGGCTAAACGGATGAAGAAAATGTTAAATTATCACTAAAATTACAAGCAATAACGCTTTTGAAGTACATACCTTTGATCATAGCATGATAATGCATGATATTCGGTACAAATCCGCGTTCCTCCATATTCAATCGAAGTTTTTCGATTCTTCGAAGCTTAATTTCCGGGTCCTCAATGGAATGGGCACAGGCATTGAAGAGACTTGTGTACGTACCGGGTTTGACTCGATACCCTCTCTTTTTCATTTCCGTGAAGAGTCGATAGGCCTGCTGAATGTGACCCACCTTTGCACACTCCGAAATAAGAACGCCGTATAGATATGAAAACTCATTTTTGTCAAATTGAAATCCACCGTCTTGGACGACTTCGTAAAACGTGTCCAGGGCTTGGTTTAGCTGCAAAAAAATTGAACAGTTAAACCCATACCAAAACTACAATTTATCTATTTTTAAGGTCAACGTAAATGCTGCTATCGCACCTTCCGTTCCGCAATGAGCTCTTCTAACCGCGTTCTTAGCTTCTTCATAGTCCATCTCTGATCAGGACGAAATACGTGGTCATCCGTCTCATCCTTTGAAAATACTGACTCGTGTTTTCGAGCCATGGCTCGGAGTTCCTCACTGACACCGAGACCAACTTCGTCCATGACCTCCCCAGCTTGTCCAACGGAGAGTGAGCCAAAAGAGTCGGGATCTGATGATTTGAAGCCTTTCGCATCCGGCTCACGCTTCTCTTTGTAACTATTGGAATTTTTAGGTATTTCCCTGTCTCTCCTGAAATTATCGGGGTTCCGGCGTATATAATTTTCTCGAGGTCGTCTTTGTACTTGTGACCCTGGTGCAGGCACCGCGGAAGTTGACTCGGGGCGAATGCAGTAGACGCCGACGCTGCTGGTTGACCCATGATGGGCGTAGTAATATGAGAGCACGGAGGTGCGTTGGCGTAGGATGGCACGCAGCATTCTCACGATCAACGGTTCACCTATAAGTTGTGAAAGGCACAACAGATGACCGTCCGAGGTCACAGGTCAAACGTGTGAGGGGTCAACAATACAATCAACAATGAATAATCAATAATGAATAACGACACGATTGACGATAATAATGTAAAATTCGGAGGATCACGAGGAAATTTCGCATTCCCGCCTCAAACCAAGGAAGGACTTTCTCCATAATAACCTTATGGCTATGGCATATGGGGCGGCACCAAAAACAATTTTATGTAATTTTGTGCGTCATTTTTTTGGTTGATTTAATTTTTTTAAATACAATAATTATTGTAGGCGTGACCTGTCACTTGTGAAATTTGACATTCAGTACGTCCAGTATTGGGTGTGGTGCCCGAGGTCCCAAGTAAGGCACTGATCTAACTATTATTATTTATTGCTTGGAGATCTTTGCCTGACACCTGAACCGGAAGTGCCGGTGGTGCGTGGTCAATCTGTGTAAGTTATTGTCAGTGTAATCATAATGGCAAGTGGACAATCATCTGGGAGATACGCCCTGCTCGGAGGTCCGGGCTCCAGCAGGGGTCGGGGATTAGGTGACCTGGGCACGACAGGATGGTCATCAGAAGAACCTGAAGAACAGGAAGACACTCGGGGTCAGTCCGTGTCACAACTCCGGGATCATCAGTACTCCATGCTTGCAGGTAATACATGGAATGTTAAAATTTATAACATATAAAAGCGTTTGCTGATGATTTAATTTGTTATTTAGAACAAGACCGTGGACTGGAAGCACTCTCAGAAGTAATTTCTCGTCAAAAACAAATTGCCACTGTGATCGGAGATGAAGTAGACTATCAGAATGGTAATTGACACCCTACGGCATAGTAATCTTGGCCATATTGGGAATCTTAATACGATTCATTTAGACCTATCCCTAATCTGCGTGATTTCTCGTTCTAGAGCTTATTGAAGACATCACTGACCATGTTGACCGGACGAGGGATCGTTTGGTCGGTGAAACGACTCGTGTGAGAACCATTGACCGGAAGGACAATACCTGTGGCTACTGGATCGTCATCCTCATTCTACTTGTTGTCATCGTCATTATATCCGCCATTTGAGTCCGTGAGCTCAATTGAACCACGTCTAATGTACAGGCACGGAATCGACTCTCCTCCGTGTAGCCTGGAAGCCCAATAACTGACATAATGGAGCAGGTAACTAATAACGAAATATTAAGTGTATTTATATATTATATGTATATCATATATATTCCGTATCTTTGTATATGATTCTATATTCAATGATTCCGTTGTAGTTACAGTTGCATTTACCACCTATCCTTTGTTTTCAATATTCAAACTTGTGGAACAAATATATATACGACAAAGAACATGCGTTAACGTTTTTATATTAAAAATTTAATTTGGTTCTAATCACAGACTCTAAATTCTGAATTTGCAACCATTCTGTAAAGTCATATATTCAGATATTCATGTTATAAGTTAGCATTTGGTTCCCATGTCCTTGTTCTTGGAATCTTGAGATTTCTCATATGCCCCCGAGGCAGCGTAGTTGACCTCTCCCGTATTCCAATCTTGCTCGTCAGCCGTGGCCATTAGGGCGTAGAGCAGGGCTTCCACGAAGTATACTCCAGCAGCAATGAAGAAAACCATTTGCCATTGACCCAGTGACGGATTCTCATTGATAATTAATCCAGCGACGTATGGAGCTCCAAAACCACATAAATTAGCAAATGTATTCGTGATCCCCATCAGAACACCGGCGTGATTGGAAGCAATCTCGACATGATTCACTACGTAACCACCATAGATTGCTCCGTTTATACCCACAGCTACTGTCAGAAGTGATACGGTCAAAGTTCGGTCACATCCCGAGTAGGAAGCCGCAACCAAAGCCAAAGCTGATCCCCAATGTGCTAAAAAATGTCCGTAATATTCAGATACCACCGGAAAATCAAGTAAAGAATTTCAACTTGAGCATATAATGAAATAATATATAATGAAACTGACCCACAATCTGACACAGTTTTCGAACAATGACCACTCGAAAGATTTTCTTGGTGATGAGCAAATCCGCACCGCGTGTGAGGAGAATGGACAGAATCCACATCACAATGTACGGCAAGGCGGACATCCAACTATTCTGCAATGTTATGCGAAACTCTTCGATGTTATGCGATTTCTTTGGCTTATTGTACGCAGCTCGTAATTCATTATCGTTATTTGTTACCTGTTTTATATCAAAATGCAGAACTGACTTCATGTAAGTGGGCAGCTCGGTGAGGAGCGTGTAGAGACCCCAGGCATGACCCACGTGTCCAATGATTATAGCCCAAACTGGAACTGATGTCATGATTTTCAACCAAGGTGTTGGAATCTTAGTCTGAAAAATTAACATGGTAGATTAGGTTATAATTCAAAATCAAAATTCATCTGGTCATTTCGTCTCCAGCTCGTGTTTTGTACATAGTTCAAGGACAAGGACCTTTGACTTCTGATTCCCAATGGACGCCTGAATGTAGTGCAGCTCTTCTTTAGAAATCCTAGGATCTTCTTCCGGAGAATCATACATGAGAACTGTCCAGAGCACGAACCAAAGAATAGACACTCCGCCCATTACGTAGAAAACTGCTGGCCACCCGCCCAGAATGTTGGAATGAATCAGAGCCCCGCTTCCAATCATCGTGGCTGCTGTTCCAAACTGTGCACCTGGTCAGAATAGCACTAATTTGCTCAATTGTCGACTAGCTCGTAATGGCCGCATTTTGACCAGAACTTTCTGACCATACGCCGAAATACCCACTTTACACGATCAGAAATGACCAGACGGCGAAATGACCGCTCCTATCCGGTCACGGTCGGTTTCGGCCATTGCCCGAGATTAAAATTATCCGGCCTGGCTGAAATGCCCGGCTTTCTGACCTTGTCCGTTATGAAAATCGTGATAAACACGTTTTAGCGTTGATTTTTGCTTACTTACCAGCATACGCAATACTCGCCAAATTACTCCGTTCCTCTGGCGGTGCCCAATTGGCTAGAATGACGTGCATAGCCGGCGTGGTCAGACCCTGAACACAAAATAGCCAGCCCAATAATTGATTTTGCCCAGTCCATTTGATTCATTAGCTTACTTCAGCGAGACCTTGAATGACCCGGACCACAATGAGAAAAGTCTTGTCGAGCCGGGCAGCCGCTGGAGTAAGAATTGCAAAAATGGCAGTGACAAAGAGCCCAAGTCCCAACGGCCATTTTCCGCCATATTTCTGGGACAAAATTCCACCTGGTATCTGGGTTAAAACATAGCCCCAGAAGAATGACCCCAGAATCACGCCCTGCTCCGCTTCATTCCAATTGAATTCTCCGGTTGACCCTCCGGCCTGGTTGCTCGTCTGCTGAGCTTGATGCAGAGCGGGGCATGTGTGCAGAGAGTTGGTGGTTGACCCGTTTGGCAGGTATGGGTCAAGGTTAAGGTCATGAGCATGGGAGCTGGACGGGTGGTGTACCTTGGTTGAATTGACCATGGCCACAATGGCGAGTGAGAGATTGAATCTCATTGCATAAGAGACTGAGAATCCCAAGAATCCAAGGAGGACGAGGGTGTGGCGTTGACCCCAGCCTGGCGGACGGGGTACTGGCACCTTCAGTGGACTGACACTGACACCCACGTCAACCGCACCCTTCACTGTCACTGCCATGGAGTTTTCCATTATCTAGTGATAGACGGCACACAGGACACCGTAAATTAATCTTATGACATTAGTTCATTCCTTATTGACTACGTTTGATTAAAATTTCGTAATTTTCACAGCGCGTGGATTACGTAAACGACAAGTTTACGATACGATTTTAAATCTGACACCTAACGTACCTAGTAAAATATTGGGTTTAGTGTAACGAGTTGCGGTACGATACTGACTTTGAACAAGTATCCACAGCTAATGCAATATTGCTGTAAAATATGTGACCCTCGAACCGCGACCTTGTTCTTGACGCAGTCAAAATTAACCAATTATTACCTAGGCATACTCGTATGTTCTCAGAAAACAATCATTTGATTTTAACTAGCTTACTGGCCTTTCCCAAACGGGACAAACGCGCAACGGCTGTGCGTTAATTATGCTATTGGCTCAGTAATTAGTACGCGTCTATTCGTCAAAGCTTGTCATTCATAAGTTTACGTTTACACATGGCAAATGCAGTCTGTGGATTTCCATTAGTCAATTACGTTAAAGGTTAAATCTAACTCTATGGTTACCTTCACGAAAGTTGTAATTTAGCTAATGCGAGCAAACCCTGTTAATTTTTTATACATAATTTTTTTTAATTTTTTTAACCGTCAGCGGCATGGATTTACGACGCTACGCAGAAATGCATTAGTGTTATGCGAGATTAATGCAGTAAATACTGGTAAATAGAAAAATTTCAACCTTTTCCATTGACAATTCCACTGAACCGTTTTCCATAGTCGTGGCGTAGCACAGGCTACAGTTGTGTCGGTAAAATTGAAAACAAATAACCACAATATGTACAATTACTAATCAATCACTTAACCGCGAAACCAAGAATTACTGAATAACTGAATTACTAAATTTTCTAATTACTTCAGAATTCTACAAACCAAACCAAACCACAGCGTCAGAAAACGCTAAGTGCTGGCTAAAGCAAACTAAGCGACTTCTGGCTGATAAGTGATTGAATGAAATAGAAATTAATTGGGACGACGGTGGACAGGGACATCGTTTATTTGGTCGGACCATTGTATATATTTAGCTTAGCTTGGACTTCAAATTCATACACTTATCTTATAACTGTCATGTAATGAAGGCTTATTAAATACATATTAGGATAACGCGCAAGAGGCAAGAGCTGCTGTATAAGGAGATGGTATCATGAAAGATGTTCTATTGACTAAAAAGCAAAAGGAACTAAACTCTTAATGAGCCTATAAAACTAAACTTATGGAATCAAATAAACGAAATTGACATGATTAAGCAGTACAAAGTCCGTAATGAACCCCGAGACGCTTATAAAACGCTATGTAGTTGCATTTAACTGTATTTAACACGCGTTAAACACGGATCTGTATGCATCATGCATTTCAGCCCAGCACAGGCTCCAGCCGAAATGGTGTGTGTTCTGGTAATTACGCTAGGTCTTACGCTAACCAGAATCATAATTACTGCCGTGCCACTAATTGACCGCATTAGATAAATTTGTATGTTTACTTCGTCCCTGGCAAGGTAAAAGACATATTAGCCCAGAAGGTCTACTGTCATATGTGACCTGTTGTCAGTCTGCGTTCAAAATTTTGCTTATCTGCATTAAAATACTTTCTGGTCCCAAGCTACCGTCAAGCAGATCATGTTTTTAACTCATCAAACCGGTCAAAAGTTTTGGTAAATTCCAGAAAAATGCAGTTAGTTGTTAGTTTATCATTATTAGCCATTAACTCCATATATTCCTGCTAATTGCTTCATTATTGGACACCACGTAGTAAATGGAACGTTTCCTTTCAAAAATGTACGTGAGAGATATCAGTTGGATAGAACGTAATTATCTTAAATGTGAATTAACGAAGCTATCTGGTAAGCATAACCTCATCTGCATACAAACGCGTATTTGTTTTGTATGCATAAAATATTTTGAGGTTAAGGATCAAGTCATGAGTTCAAACCAGTTGTTCGGATCCCACGGCAGCGCGTACACCCGCGTTCAACGGCTACGTTGGTATTGAAACTTAAAACACGAAACATTATTAAATTAGTAGGATTTTAGACTGCAATTAGCAAGAATATTCGATACAAATTGCACCTAACCAGAGTTAAATTCAGCTCCGAAAATCTTGTAGACAGCATAGATAAATCGGCTAAATTATAATTCAGCGCAGTGATCTAAGGCGCGGGTTGACCACAGACCTTGCCCATGGATTCCAAAATAAACCGTTCTAGGTAATAGGATTTAATTTAGCATTTATATTTTCCTTTTTTTACTGTATTGTCATTTGCAAAATACAAGCGCATAGTGCATAGATACAGCATTCACACTTTTAAAAGGTATGTAATGTAACGATAAAGTTTTTAACGATTATAATCAGCGATAATTTCAAAAGCATTGTTCGTGGTTCGTTGGACGTTGAGTTGCCGTTTTTTTTTTGGATGCTGGCATTGACTAGAGAAACCGGAATCTTCAGAAGTTCATCATACTTTTCAGTCAATCCAAATTCGGTTCCCACCAGGGAGAAGTGGGTCTCGGTCACTGACCCCCCTGTAAATTATTCATAAGTATTCAAATTGTAATTAGGCTTAAATTTTAAATTCAAAACACCAGATATCTAGAGATGAAAATGAGAACGACCCGAACAAAACAATTATAGCTAATATAATATAGCAGCTTTTTTTCGTAATATTTTTTATTAAAATTCAAGGGTTAGCTGTCCGTAACTTGTCAGGTCAAAATTTACCGAGTTCGGGTCACCTAGGCTCTTGACTTTTGAGCATTGGATAAAATTTTGTTATATTATCAATTCTACACGTTTTGTTCGGGTCATTTTGGTCTGAATAGGACTTCTAAGAAGTTTCGACCCAGGAAAAATACACATTATCAGTACTGGAAAGCCTTAATTCAACAGAATGCTAGCTAATATGCTGACGCTTCTCAAAATCCCAAAACTAACTGTTAACTGTAATCATTAGGTTTTAGGTTTTCCCTAGAAAGTCGAACGCGTGAAATATTTTCACGTCATTTTCTAATTAAGAAAACCAGTGACTCACGGCGAAGATAAACGAAAATGTGAATACCTCTATAATGCATGTGTTACGGTTCGGATATAATCTTGGTTCTGTTATAACCGAACCGGTTCGTATATTACTGTATACGGTTTTCGCCAATTAAACACCATTAATCAAGTAAATTCGAAATTAATAATTATTGGATCTGAACCGGAATTTAACGCTCTTTTTAATGGTGTACTTAGTTTTAAGCTCAGAATATTTTTTTTTCTGAAAATCTCAAATTACTCTGACGCGTCTTGGAGCGTTTTCAATTAATGGGTAATTTGACAATGCTGAAGCAGGTTAGCAATAACGAGTGCACCATTAGAAAGAGCGCTAAATTCTGGTCCAGATTCCATAATTAACGAATTCTGATTAGTTTGACTAATGGTGTTTAATTGGGAAAAACCGCATTCAATATTATACCCGAACCGGTTCGGTTATAACAGAACCAAGGAACCGGTTCGGTTATAACAGAACCAAAGTTATATCCGAACCGTAACATATGTATGGTGTAAAAGTACAAGTTGTGTGCGTCTTTAGTAGGTACAGTTTAATACCTATGTACACAAAGTTAATTATCTACATATATGTTAATCGTACATAAATTCTCAAAACGCATTTGTGAGTTTGAATAAAGCACCGATGACCTCCTGTACACCCGTCATTCTAACATTAGACATTTTGTTTTGAATAAATGCAAAATACCCTCGGAATTGCAATGATTGACCCTGGACTTGATATATTTACAATTGTAACTGCTATGACCATGACCCTGACCGAAACCTAACCTAACAATAACTCACTCTTTTTCCTCGTTCAATTCACGATTCCAGGGCTGTTCATCTCCAGAAGCAAAGAGCATATAAAAAATATTGTCAAATATTAACAGTCCCGCCGCAATCAAGAATATCAGTCTCCAGTCTGCCAAACTACCCTGCAAGTTACAATTACAAAACGTGTCAGTCAAACACATTATCAAGCTGCGAATCAATAAATAGAATAATTAACTTAGGTATTGAGAATTATCGCTCACCCCGTCCCTAATAATAACACCGGCCACATAAGGAGCCGCAATTCCACAAAGGTTCGCAAATCCATTTGTGAATCCCATCATGACCGCGGCATGATTCGGTGCTAGGTCAATGTGATTGACCTGGAAACTCGCATAGCAGGCTCCGTTAATTCCAACAGCCAGAGTGAGCAGTGTCACGGTGGCGAGGCGGTCACATCCTGAATATGCTGCACCGATCAGTGCCATTGCTGAGCCGAAATGGGCTGGACAAATTAAAATTAATTTATCAAACAACGAGGTCAATTCAACACGGTTCTGATTTCTGGTATTCACATGCAAATACCCAAACTTACCCACAGTATTGAAAACCTTCCGGACGACAGTTGTGCTCGCAATATTCTTTTCCTGGAGGTTATCTGCGAACCAACTGCAGATCAACGAGAATAGCCACATGATAAAGTACGGAAGTGCCGATAGCCAGCCATTCTGAAAATAATTTAAATATATCTAAAATCCTGATTATTTTACATGGTTCCAAAGCTCTCAATTGCTTACAGATTTGATGTCAAAATGTAATACAGTCTTCATATAAGTCGGTAATTCGGACAGTAGTGTGTAGAGACCTAGAAACAAAAAACAAGGATTCAATATTGGATATCCTAACACGGATAATACGATTCGCATTTATCATATTATTTCATACCCCATCCATGTCCGGTCTGAGCTACTAAAATGGCCCAAACAGGCATAGACGTTAATAATTTTCTCCAAGGAGTTGGCAATTTGTGCTAAGAATTCGTTAAGCAAATATTATCAGGATTCAAGTTTCGCATTTCGAATCAAAATGAACTGGTATATCTGTACTGCCGGAAATGAAAGTTTTACCTTGGACGTCTGCGAACCAATGGAATGCTGAATATAGGACAATTCTTTGGCTTGGATTCTGGGATGAACTGCTGGGGTGTCAAATACAAAAATACACCAAAAGACAAACCATACAATTCCACTGAGGCCCATAATATAAAAAACAGAAGGCCAGCCTCCCATGAAACCACTGCTAATCAGAAATCCACACAATGGCATCGCTATCACAGTCCCAATTTGGGCACCTATGAACAAATAAATATAAACATACAAATGAATACAACTTATAACACAATCACGGTCATCATTAGTCATCCCTTACCTGCATAAACAAAAGTTCCCATTTTACTCCGTTCCAAAGGTGGTAACCATCGGGCGAGCAAAGCATGCATGGACGGATTCGTGACACCCTGGATTCAAAACATGGTTATTTATAAGATTACTAAGATCAGAGATGCTCAACTCAGTTAATTCGTCTCACTTCTCCCAAACCTTGAATAATACGGACGGTAATGAGGACACCTTTTCCCCATCGAGCAGCCAACGGCGTGAGAAGTGAAAATATGGCTAAAAACAAAACCGGACAGCAATTCTGAATTATTGACAATGACAGCATTTGTGATATTTCATATTCTGTTAAAGATTGCCTACCAGTGATAAGCATTCCAATCCCAAATGGCCATTTCCCACCTATCCGCTCAGCCAGCATTCCTCCAGGAATCTGGGTCACGACGTAGCCCCAGAAAAATGCTCCCAAGATAATACCCTGATCTTCCGCATCCCAGTCAAACTCTCCGCTACTCGGTGACGTCTTGATAGGAATATCCAAAGCACCAAATACGGTGTCTTCGGAGTGGACTAAGGATGGACAGGCGTCAATAGAGGAATTGGGTGAAGGTACGCCGGAATTATTGCTAGAAACCATGTCAACAATGGCAAAGGCCAGGTTGACTCGCATGGCGTAGGACGCAACGAAACCCCAGAATCCTAGAAGGGCCATTGTGTGCCGCGTTCCCCATCCATCTGTCAAAGTAAAACACGATTTTAATCGTTTAGTCGTTGATTCGATTAAAACTCAAAGTTACGTATGCATATGAGAATGAGAAGCCCTACCGGGTTTGATTATGAGACGAGATGAAGCGTCGTCAGACCCATAGTCAGTTTCATTGGAAGTTCCCATGCTTGTGCTGGAGCTGGATTCCGCAGCGTTCTGGATAGTTGGTGCTCTCTCCAGGACGGTCTCATTAGGACTCTTTCTTCTCCAGGGCATCTCTAGGCTGTCTTAGTCAACTTCTTCGATTTAAACACCCAAGTTATTGTATTTTCAACGAAGAAGGACACGTTATCTCACAAGACCCGATAAAGAAGCACTCGTTAATAGACGCACGACAATGAGCGTTTTGTTTTCTACGGAGTCTTTCGTCACTCATTTATGATGGCTGGTGGCATGTACGGATCACGAACTGGAATAATCATAGAAAAAAACTAAACAATTAGTTACAATCAATAGCTCTCAAGTGCAACGTCTGCCAGGGAAATGATTTCAAGATTTAGACGCATTAGATACGTAATTATCTTTAGGCAATTACGTATGTACTTAATCTTAATTACAATAAGCTCGCTGTACCCCATTATAATGAGTAGGTACAGGTTAATGAACGGCAACACAGGTAAACAGCTACAGTATGTTTTTCACATTATTTACGACAGTAAGCAAAGCACCGCAGCAGCAAAGCAACTCCTCCGTAGTCCTTAGTGTGTAGCAAATGAAAATAGGAATGATTACGTATAATTGATTCCAATTACAATAACTCAAAACCACAAGTACTAAATATAACCAAGCATTTAATTAATTCGCTTTCAATTTACTTATTTTATTATTGTACAACGTACAATGGAACAATTGCTACTGCTTTTCCAAACGCCGGCTGGTATTTATTTAAAATAGAATAATATAAAATATAATAATGTCGATCAACCTGCTTTTAGGTTTACATGGTTTCATTATGTATACTTTGTGTGTATCGGGTTTCGCGTCACTTTTCAGGAAAACCGCAACTGTAAACCAGTATAACCGCACCGAATCCGGTCATTTTTATGCCAAATTAAATTATATACCTACCTATATCTCATTCAAACTAAATAGTAGATACAAGATGTATATAAGTATCTATTGTTATACACATTATACATACATGCTGCGGCATTGCGGCTTTTACCTTACCTATATGGTATATAAACCTAGGTAAGTATAATTATCTGGCACAGCTATAACCGTGCCAGCATATAGAAATGGTAAATTCGGTATACTAATGCCTAAAACAAAAGTTATAGCACTCTTTCCAATGGTTCACATATTTAAATGGTTAATCTAGGATTATTTGCTAAAAACCAAAAACGAGTCCGAGACTCTTAATTAATTAATTGCGAATTTGACGGTCCGTTTTAATTCCTGCTGATGGGATGCCGACTTAGAGGTCTGAAAAATGACCTCGCACCGCAATTAACTCCTGGCGGGGCTGGTCAATATGCT
>JAQFYT010000257.1:0-29688 GCA_034694925.1 Ceratophysella denticulata
ACCTTTGGAATTATAGACCAATTTTAATTATTGCAGCATTCCATTTCCTATTGCAAAAGTCTTCTTTTTTATGGCATATTATATTTTTTCATGGCATCGAAAAACGCCACCCGCTTTAAACCCAAAATCCGTCGCGTCCTGTACTCATATTGAAATTCTACATTGGCATTTGCAACAGGGCAAGGGTCAGCTAACTTCTGAGAATTTCTATTCAGACAAAAATGACTTTTACAAAACTTGTAGAGCTTATCAGTATCAATATCTGTATAAGCAACTCTTGTTAATTTAAGAATGCTTTACTAAAGTTTAAGGGTTAGGTCACTTGCCAGGTCAAAATTTTCGGGCTTCGGGGCCATCTAGTTCTTGTCCTTGACAAAAGTTGGTTATATTGATCAGTTCTACAAGTTTAGTCCGGATCATTGTTGTCTAAATAGTAATCTTGAGAAGTTAGCTGACCCCTTGCCCTGTTGCAAATGACATGTAAAGTTAGGAAACATGCATTCGGTACACCAATGTACAGATTTATTTACTGTATTGATTTGAATAAAATTCGGAATGTAAAGTTACCCTGTGTGGCTTATATTTTATCCATTAGTCATTACATTACAAATTTTCGCGAAAATTCAAATCGGGAGATAAGCCTTAATCGGGTATTCTATGCGAATGGCCATGGAATTTACCCGAGTTATCTTTATACGAAGGCAATTCCATAAACGTACAGCTAAAAGCTACGCAATAATCATAGCATATATGGACATCGTTTTGGGTTAATAATTAAGAATATCAGCAGGGAGACAAGAACGAGGAAAATACGTCAAATACTAAGCATTTTTTTCAGACTTTTAATTCATAATACGGAACACGGAACGATCCAACGCCCACGCCCTACTTCAAATTGCACTATTTAATTTGGTGAGGAAGGATATATGCGGTTTTCAGAGTCCGCTGCGGTTAAATGGTGTCACGGGAATTTCGTAACGGCGGAATCACTGGATACGTATTTTGATTAGACTGTCAATGTACACAATATAAAGATGCCCAGTGTATAATCTAATAATTTATAAGCTTTACACAGTATTTACTGCATGCTTATAAACGGCGTTAAGGCTTGAATTTCGATTTGGTCGTTATGAAGCACGTAACACGGAAAGCGTTTGCCCCAGACCGTAAAATGACCAATACTAACGCTGTATTTGTAACAATAGCGATCTTAGGCATCTGTCACTTCAGTTTAGAGAAATCCATTGCCCGTCGAGATGACTTTGACATTGCGAATTGTAAGAATTCACCAAAGTTTATCCTGGACAGTGAGGAACCTGGTGAGGACGTTACAGCCAAGCTGAATTCAACCCATTTACGAATTTTCTATTTTTCCAAACCAACGAGGATTTCCATGGAATGCTTCGCGAGATTTCCGATTGAAATCCAAGTTGAACGTGAAATGGTACGCTGAATATTAAAAAATAATGTAAAATATAGGTGGCTAAACTAAGGTCAAAAGTATCCCGATCCCGATATCATTTTAGCCCAGTTTAGTGGAAGACACACGGATTGAACGAATTGTCTCGGATATTTTCGATAATTCAACCTACTGTTACCGAATTCGATTCTATTTACCCGATGGTTATAAGATCACTGGGAAATATACGTGCAAGGGGATCATACGACAGAACAAAACTTCGTCGATATTCATATTTTTGAACGGTAAGACCGTGAAAATTGAATTATTGACCTTACATCGTCGTTTTAATCATATTCTTAAAAAAGGTGATAAAGGACCGGTGCTACTGAATAGCGGGACAACTAAAACAGTTTCTGGATTACCCGACGATACTGGCTGGATCACGATTCCATGTATCGGCACAAATTTGTATAGTATACCCGTGCTTTACAAAAGACCGATTCGGACAAGCGATGATCTGGTAATTAATACTCTATAGCATTTTCAAGTTCGAAAAATCTTGGCGATTGACAATGACGAATAAATATAAATTATTGTTTGTATTCGGTAATAAAGCACAAAGTGGCCCTGAATTCGGATGTGAAGTATGATCCAACACGCGGATTCCTAATTAATGCACTGAGTCAAGAATGCTGCAACCAGGAATATCGTTGTAGCCTTGTTCCGAACAGTTGGCCGGTTCTCACCGTTCATTTACAGAGATTTGGAAGACGTAAGTGCATAATTTATATCGATGTTGTTTTGTCAGTTTGGCAAATTTACTGCAATAAACAGACATAGACGTACAGTTTCATCCCAGTACACCTTCTGGTCTAAAATTCGAATTTATCAAACAGGTGATTTTTTTCGGATCCCAAACATGAAATCGGGAGATTTGTCAAATATTGTTCTAAAAGGACCACAGACAATTTACGTGTATTGTGAATCCAATGAAAGAGTTCGATTGGAGTATACCTCTCAAGTGTTTCACAATAGTACACCTATGATGGAACTGAATCGGAAATCATTTTACAAGAATCGTTTCAGTCTTTCTGGATATCTTGCGGGTGGAACCCTGGATATTACTTGCAATTTACAGGACACTAAAATCGACCTGTATACCTGGAAATATTCAATACAGACCGATGGTACGGTAATACCGTTGATGGAAGTGTATGTATATTGTATACGGGGGCTGTGGGAAAACTAATGAGAAAACATTCTCCGGAAATCTCCGGATGGGACACCAAAATTTTACTGTGTCGTTAGCGTTAGCAAAACGAGTTTTTTTTAAAACCCCAAACTTTCTGACATAAATTTCAATCCGTTCAGATTGTATTAAAAATGCAGTGAAAGATTATAAAAATTCAAACAAATAAAACAGCTTTTTTTCTCACCAAATATTCTAACTAAATATTTAATATAAACCGAATGGATTAAAATCTCTGTCAGAAAGTTTGGGATTCTGACCAAAATCGCTTAGTTAACGAGCTGTCAAATTTTGAGCCTTTTAAGTGTTCCCAATCCCGAGATATCGTTATCGCAAGTACCCTCATTACTCAATAACCCGCCCTCGTACTTCGCAATGGCTTATATACCACCCTAAACAACAAAGTACCTAAAAGTTCACCACTGTGTAATTAGGCGCAGAACTGCCAGGAATTAAATATAATCCCAAGAATACGGAATATCCATTTACCTGTAAAAGTGTGGGACCCGACGTGAATATCTACAATATTCAGTGTGATGACCACATCAATTGTCAAATTGCGGAGAGATTTTCGGACTTGGTATAGAAGCACGATTAATTAAAGCGTTTCAATTTTGGAGTGTAAATAATTTGCTTACGTAAGAATATCTACACCGCTTACATTATAGGTCACACCGAATAATTCCGATCGCGACAAGTATCCGTTCAAGGTGACCGTTGGGAGTCGATGTTCTGTCCAGCAGCACTGTGCTCAAATACATGATAAGACGTAAGTTCAAAATATTATAAACAATATTTGGATTTCAGGGTCAAAAACGTGGAATTTTGAACAGAGAACGGAAACAAGGCATAATTCGATGTATCGAGAGCAAACCCGAGCAAAGAATTTACTCCCAGAATTACATCAAGGGTCTCAACGGACAAATTAGTAAGCCATCGGTTAACAAACGTCTAATGCATTTTACATTTGGACACCGCAGTCCGATTTCGCTAATTTCTTTAATTTTTCAGTTGTTGACCACGACAATATAACAAGGAATGAAGATGAAATGCTTAAAATTATTATAATTAATCGAACTATTTACTTCAATGAAACAATTACATTTCAATGTGAAGCCTCTTCTGCAATCTTTGCAATGGGAATTCAACTTGTTTTCACGCTCAACGATGGGTCGTTTCTCACGGCGAATAATCGTAAGCTTCGATCAAACGCTCGAGCGTAGAGCTATCGATATCGATATATTTATTATAGCTTATGGAATCCACAGTGACCTATTTCACGTACAGTGAAGACAATCGGGATGGTCGAATTACGTTTAAAGCTCCAGTAACCATAAGGCATTCTCATATTTCGAGCGTCGCTTGTCATGCCCCATTCTGGAATACGGAGGGTTGGACTAATGCCTGGCAAAATTTGGACGTTCAAAGTATGACACTATAACACGCCAATTCCTAAATTAAGGCCATTCTAATGTTTTAAATTTTAGCGGTATTTCGTAATACTAACTTAATGGGCAAAACATGGTCCAGAGGTTATTGGCTTTCCAACGACATATCAAACGACTGATTCCATCGCAAATTGCAGACAATATGTAGCGTCATTACCAAAGGCCATGTTTTGCCCATCACTTAGCAGTGCAAAATACCGCCAAACTTCAAAATATGAGATTAGCCTTAAGTTACTTTTCTTTTCGTTTTAGTGGGCGAATGCCCATCCATAAACCCTGAGTCCCAGACTGAATTCAAGTGGTTTCTCTCCGATATGAGCAAAGAAATTGTATGTGAAGCGTGGGGTGACCCAACACCGACCATTACATGGACAAAAGATAATGACGTACGTTTTTGTAGATTTCAATTAAAGCAATATGATTGGATGATTGGTTAAAATATGAGCAAAGTTTTTTTTTTAATTTCAGCAACTGTCCAGCTCCGAGAACAAGAAAATTACTACCCTAGGGAACTCGAGTAAAATTGTATTCCGTCACGTTGAGGAAGTAAATGTCGGGAAGTACTTGTGTACTGCTACAAATGTCCGGGGAGTTGCCTCGAAATTATTTGAAGTCAAGATTGATAATTCGAGAGGTTAGTAGACCGCCTTAAGGGTGTCCACAGTTTTGAATTTTGGCGGTATCTCGTAGTGCTAGCCTCTAAAGCTAGTATGTAGGAGTACGCAATGCAGTTAGGGCAAATGACGTTATTTTACGTGAGCTTATTTTCTGTTTTCCTATTTTAAGTTTTGTATGTTAAGTTAGGTTAGATTTTAAGGTCGATTAAAAATAAGGTAAACCGAAATAAGGTTATTTGTCCTAACTGCTTAACAAAATCAGACGAACGACTTCGGTAATTGATGCCCATTGTCCATTGCCCATCATTTCAGCTAACATTACGAGATACCGCCAAAATTCAAAAGATGAGAATAACCTTAAGACATCAAATTATCAAAACATTAGCCACCGGCCACATTAACCGTTCACTGTGAAATTCCTAGAACTGATTATCTATGGGTCTGTATTCGGGTCAGTTACGATCTTCTTTGCTGTGATTGTGTTCGTTCTTGTACGGAAGATTCTGAAAAATCGGGTTCGTAAGCTAATTTCCGTTTATTAGCAAAGCATAAAACATAACAAATGAACTAATGGCTCAATAAAATACCTATACCCAAACAGAAAACGATAGATGCAATAACAGAGCTTGAGATTCGAGAATTTGAGCACGGTCGAGAAGATCTCGTGCGGAAATATGCCGAACTCCATGAAAATGCGAGATACTTGCCGTACAAACAGGATTTTGAAATACCAAAGGATAAAATTGAACTACGTAAGACGAATTGTTTAGCCTAGATATTACAACGTTTAGTTCATTAATACATTTTTTTGTAATTTTCCAGGGCCAGATGAACTTCTGGGTTCTGGAGCATTTGGCCTTGTTTTAAAAGCCTATCTGAGCCGTAAAGGTGAAACGATTCCTGTAGCTGTTAAAACAGTTCGTTCGACCGGAGAATATGCTCAATTACGAAATCTCCTATCGGAAATTAAAATCATGATGTACATTGGGAATCATCCGAACATTATTCAGTTCATTGGGGCTCTTACCAGGGACTTACGCGAGGGTAAGCTTATAAACCATAGGCTCACGAAATTAACTGTTGCGAAACGCGTTGAACCTACAATAATCGATATCGTAATCGACCCGAACGAATTATCGGAATATTTCAGGAAAACTACACGTCGTTGTCGAGTTTTGCGGTTTGGGAAACCTACTCGCTTTCATGCGTGACAATCGAGAGACCTTCGTGGATCAAATCGTGGACAACAAAATTGATTCCAGTATTATCATCGGGAAAACGTGAGGTCAAAATAGCAATTACTATAGGTTTTTTCACGATTTACGCGTATTGATTCCAAGTACGAACGCGTTTGTATTTTAGACCAAGATCAGCCGCAATTTCCTGGCGAATCGATGATTTTATTCCAGGAAGTAACTCACGAAGCAGCTTACCGACAGTAAAATCTCTGACACTCGTCAGATGGGCTTATCAAGTGGCAAGTGGCATGGAGTATTTGGGAACCAAAAAAGTAAATTAATCAAAACTGCTTATATTGAAATGTTTACGGTATTTCCGCTTTCGCTTCATGGAATTAAATCGATAGAATTGAAATATAATATACTCAGGTCATTCACGGCGATTTGGCTACACGGAACTTGCTGCTAAACCACATGTGGAACGTTAAGATAACGGATTTCGGGTTATCGACGCATTTGTATGATTATACCAATTATATACAGAAGCAGAAGGTAAATACTGTAACTTCTTCAAACCGATAGCTAAATCAAGCCTAGTTTCCCGTTAATCGATTTTATTTTAGGAAGAACCAGTTCCATGGCGTTGGCTGGCACCCGAAGCAATTCGGGATTCCAAATTCTCTGTTCAAACAGATGTTTGGGCTTATGGAGTAACGCTTTGGGAACTTTTTACACTGGCCGAAGTTCCATATCAAGGGTTTTCATGGGGCAAGGAGTTTGTCAATGAACTGAATAAAGGCTACCGTCTTCCATTTCCGCAATATGCTACGAATGAGATGTAAGTTCATAAAATTGCATTATAAAATTAATATTTAACTATGGAATATTGTACAATTATTCTAGTTACGCCAAAATGACAAAATGCTGGGAAACAGAACCGAGTCAAAGACCGAGTTTCATGGAACTGAAAGAATATTTTACTGATATTCTCAATCTTTACAATCAGCTACCACAACAGGAGGATGCTGATGTTGTTAATGATAATGATAACTAAAAGTAGAATAATTGTAGAATTTTGTATTGTCTGATTTCGATACGTATTGATATTGATTGTTATAAAATAAATGCTCGTATCAAATTCAAATTGGTTTTGGTTGAATTTTCCATATTCACTGTTTAGTAGCAGTTAAATAGGAATGTTTGTAGTTTCCATATACGATATTCAATTACAATTATCACACAGAGTGAGAATGATGAATTATGATAAAGCTACGTAAGAAAAATGTGGGATACAAATGGAACTTCTGTTCAAAAAAAAATCAGACTGCTTCCGCCAAAAACTTGGTTGAAAAAGTAGTCATCATAAAAACAAAATTCCATGATTTTGTTCCACACATTATCTCTAATGACTTTGCATAGTTGTTCATAATCACTCGATGTAAGAATTGAAATAGAATTACTGACAGCTTATAGCTTATAGCTTATCTCATAAGTAGTTCGATTTGAATTATTATAAACAGTTGTATTTAACTAAAGTTAAAGTTCGTCACGTCCAATTGCTTTATCATACTGAAAGTTATCATTCTTCAACTCACGATCGATTATTTGAAGTAGCTCTGGGACGGATGGTAGTCGCCCTGTCTCTATTTTGGACCAGACTCGAATATCTACAAGAAGTGAATAAAAATAGTTAATTTTTGTATCGGTAATCGCTATCGTATCCATAGATGGGCAAGCCCTCCCCTACTAGGACACTAGGGTAAAATAGGGCATTAGGGCTGGGGAAGCGAAATAGGCAAGTAGGGCAGAATAGAGTAGGGCTGAAGAATCGAAGTAGGGCAGTATAGAGTTAGAGTTGAGTAGGACTAGAGAATCGAAGTAGGGCAGTATAGAGTAGGACTGGAGAATCGAAGTAGGGCAGTAGTAGAGTAGGCCTAGGGAAGCCAAATAGGGAAGTAGGGAGTAGGGCTAGGGAAGCCAAATATGGAAGTAGGGAGTAGGGCTAGGGAAGCCAAATAGGGAAGTAGGGAGTAGGGCTAGGGAAGCCAAAAAGGGAAGCATAGGGAATAGGGATGGGTTAGCGAAATAGGGAAGTAGGAAAGTAGGGCTCTTTTGTTGCCCCTCTCTAAGATTCGTATTACAGGATAATCTCCTGTTATTTAGACATACCATTGAAATAGATTTCGAAAGCACCCGTAGACGTGAGCTGAGTTTCCACGAAATTACTAAAAAAGAATCCCATGAGACAAACGTAGATTTTATGGTGGGTCATCCAGTCAGTCGTCGTGGTTGGGACTCCAACCATGTGTAATAATTGATACTTATTCATAACAACACTTCCAATGACAATGAATTTCAAGTATCCCTGTGCGAAATTGAAATTATCAGTCACATTTCCATTATTAGAAATAGCTAAACTCTAGCATCTACTTTATAAAATCTCACCAGAGTTTGAGCTAAAATGACACGTTCTCGACTAGGTGGAAAGTTATTCCCTTCCAAATACAATTGAGGATACCTCTCGAACAAAATGCGAGCAAACTGTTCGTAGGCATTTCGGTAACCTCACGAAGAGCTGCAGGAAAAAAAAATAATTAAGAAATTAGCGGATGCTTCGGCTTCGTTTGCAAAAATTAGGTAACTTTCGAATTACCGATTGAATTGTCAAGATTAAGGTTATTCTTATGTTATGTTTTGAATTTTTGCGGTAATTGTATGTGAAACCAAAAAAACATGGATGCTATTAAGTACAAAGTTCGCATGCGTCAAAATGGCGAAACTAATCAACCCCTTTTCAATATCCAACTTTTAACCTTTTGGGCCAATTATTACAATATTTTTTCACTTACCAGTAAAGAAACTTAAGGCTAGGGCCCTCCATGATTGGATTCATGGACATTGACCCGAGCTTTGACCCCGCCGTCTCCATTCGCTCCTCTCGATACGTGTCCTTGTCAACTGCATCTTCCTTCGTGCGTGGAGTTCCAGACAAAAAGATATCCTTGAGTGTGAAGGCGGCCGCGACCAAGAAGACGTAATGATAAGTCTGGAAGGCCATCTTAGCCTCCTGAACTTTGACCTGGCACCTGTTGTGACCTCTCCGCAAAACTACGACAAGATTGAAATACAATTTGCGTTTTTCAACCCTTCTTGCCTTGCAACTTGTGTTTTCCACTGAGGAGGGTTCTCCAGTAAGTGACGAGCCAATGGAACAACGCCAAACCTTGGGATTGTCCAGGCCGCGCCGTCAAAAATACCGCATATTTTAGCTTACAGTGCACTCAACCACTGTTATAATTATGTACACGGTAAGTGAGCCACTGCTGGAGTTCCAATTGACGTCAGACGCGCGTGAGCTTGAAACTCGTACACAGCTGCAAGAAGGCTTTGCTCTGCAGTCAAAACACAATGCTGAATGCCGTTATCAGTTGTCAGTGTTTGCTTGAATGTCTTCCTGAAAGTTTTCTTTTAAAATTCTTGACAAAACTTTTAAACTTTTTTAGTTCATAGTTCATAGCACAAATTTCCAGTAAAATACCATTTCTTCCAGATTTGGTGAGTCATTTTAAACTAAAGTGTTCATCCAAGGCACAGGGCTGGAGTTTGGGTGCGGCTAGTAAGTGACAGTCAACAGTTGACCGTACAGTGCAGTGGCTAGGGCCCAAGCCAAGCCCAATTGGGATTCACCACGCATTTTAAGTGAGTTGATTTGACATTCAATACTTGACATTTATTTGTCATTTGTTATTTGGAGTCAACGTTGAACATTCTCTATCATCTATCATCTATTGAACGCCAGACACCCAACATCAGGCAGGTGTTGTACGTTGAACGTGCAGTCCATAAATTAAATTATCCATTTTGGCTTGGACGCTGCTATAGGCTGGATGCTGCTTGCTGGAAGGACCGAAAAATTCTAAATTTACTGGCTGACAACTGATTAGAAACGTTAATTGATCAACCGACACCGGGAACCGTTCTGGTGACCGGGATAAACAGGTCCGCCACACAAAAATATATGGCATATATTCAACGTAAAAGTGAAAAGGTAATTTAACATTTGACATTTACTATTTAACCCTACGCATAAAGTAACAGCATACCGTATGGTACCGACATGAATAATGCGAGTTTAGGTTGTAGGTGTAGGTGTAGGTAAAAATATATAATTATCTCATGTCACCAACGGATAAATAATGGATAACTGATAAGATGTAAGAATAACTGGCCACACTGCACACTTAACTTGATTGTTGTTTGTTACTTCTTGTAAACACTTCCGACTTCCGGAATAAACAAACAACATACAACATATTCGCCAAACACAATTAAGTACATTCAGAAATACATTCAGATATACATTCAGATATAGATATATACCCTCCAAATACAAACAAGTTCTGAAGATTTTAATGACTAATGACGAAGCCGTAGCCGTAGCCGTGTCATTTTCCGTCGGGCGTACTGTATATGCAGGAAGGTTAGGTTAGGCATTACGTATTTCTTCGGATTTTTATGAAATTCATGCGGTGAATGTGAATACCAGGGGTCAATCCGACTGGTAAAGGTAAATGGTGACTTAATTCTAGGTTCTTTTCATTTTCTTTGGTCCTGAAGTCCTGAAAGGAGTACAGTTTACAAAATATAGAACTAGCATTGAATTGTCATATAGTCAAAAAAGTATAATTTTTATAAATATAAATTGTACGTTCTGATTTCTGATTAACGTGCCGTATGTTCTAAATCCAAAGTTGTGTCATCCTTTGAATGTATTTCCTGACTTTAAACTTGTACTTTAACCCTTTGATCTGACTTGCTCAATTAGTTCCTCGTACCATATCGCTGCCTGATAACGCTCTGCTTGTGCCCGAGTAACGTAACAAAGTGTCAGAAAGTACTTATTTGTATTTATCTTATCTTATATCTCATTATCTCATTCTCCAGAGGTCAGCGCTACGCATCAGCGTCAGCGTTCGTTCAAGTTCAAGTCAATTGTTTAACTCTCAAGCGTATTGGCTAATTATTGATCTGACGATCAGGGGTTGCGACTAGTTGACTAATAATTTTTGTTTTGTCAGCAAATAATTGTTAATAATATGATTCATTTAATTTTTCACACGAACGAGTCGTTGTCACACCCTCACAATTCTCAAAATACAGAAAGATTGTAAATCTCCTTTTGCGATTTTGACAGTACTTAAGTGTAAGGGCTTATCTTATTATTGTTTATTGTGATTTATTATTTTTACGATCGATTGTCAAATATGTAAGTAATGTAAATTGAGATAAGGAGCATGATTCAAGATTATATCGATACCATTGTCGTTTGTGGACCCCCCGCGTTTTGAGTCTATAGCTTTTGTAGGTTAGATATTTTAGTCCTATCCTAACCTGACTTTCTGGAACCTAACCTAAGAAAAGCTATAAGACTCAAAACGCCGAGGTAATAAATAGCATTGAACATTGCGTCAGAGCGAATTTCATCGCGGAACTATGTATATACCTACGTACGTGACATATTGTGAAGTATCAAGTACTAATTATTGTCTCGGAGTTTACTTTTCCATTCGTTATTCGATGTCCATATTTCGTGCCGATATGGTACATTGAACCCAATTTTAAATTCTTATTTCTATTTCGAATTCAGTCCTGGAGCTCCAGCACACAGACTTAACATGAACATATATTATGTTGTTTTTACAACAAAACAAACATGTAATGACAAATGATGACCCCTCTTGGGATGGATGGGGATGGGACAAAACGAGGCACAGCAGACAGAAAATTGAACATTTCAGTATTTAATTATTAACCGTAATCCCTTGCCGCTTGTCATGTCTGGTTTTGTGTTTCTTATTAGTAGAAGCATGGGTCAAAACAACGCTTGTTTAAATATGCAATAGAAATACGAGTTCAAACACCGTTTCTTGACCACACGTACGTAAGTAGTAAGTACCACTTACCGACAACTGACAACGTGCATGTGAGTCGAAAATAAGCTTCAAATAGGAAACGTGTAAGCAATATATTTTCATTTGTGATCGGTACGTTATTCAAAAGACATTTAGATAGTAACCTGCGGAAATTGAAAACTGAATAAGTACTTTGCCATTCATAACTTCTTTAAGGAAAAAGGGACAAATAAAACAGTTGGTTTTGCTTATAAAATATATTCCTGTTGTTTAAAGTCAAGTCAAGTGTCGTAATGTGGGCTTGCAAAGAATAAATTTCACCCTGCCTGGCTTGGCCTAGGCTGAAAAACGGGAAACAATAGAGAAAGGTAGGACAGTCCCAGGGCCCCAGGTCCAGCTTAGGTCAGGTCAGACACTGTTTTTGTCTATTATTGACCGTTGTTGACCCTTTTCCAGCTCGGCTTGGTATGTATATGTGGTATTTATATATTCTTTGTAAGGCCACTGGCCACCGTAAAGCCGAAAATAACAATAACATTATATATTTTTATCTAAGTACTCTACGTTCTTGCACTAAAGCAATGTGTAGCCCAACGTGCTAGCAGACCAGCAGTCAGCATTTTATTTATACCACGGCGTGGCTTGGAGCATTATTGTCATTAAATTGTCCTGAAGCACAATTATTGACGTATTACGATTACGTATGTCACCTATTGCTGGAGCTCATTGATTGCAATTACGAATTGTTTAGTTTATAGCCTTGTGTACATGTTGCATAAGACACTGAACAAACTGTTTAGTTTACGAAAACAGTTTCTACTCATAAGTGGTTTGACCAGGTCCAGGTTGGAAGTCAGCAGTGTTTTACGATTTCCGTAATTGCAAAACATATTTAAAGTGTGGTTCTAGTTTTCCCTCAGCAATAACTTATCTATTGTATCAGTTATCAATCATAAGGTAAGAAATAACTTGACTTGACTCGACAATAAATATTTTCCAGGAGGCCAGATTGCGATTGGCATACTTACTGTGAACTGGCATACGTGCAAATATTTTATTTCTTGTTTTCTTTGCTTATTAGGTGCCTTGATTTTACTTTTCAGTGCATTTCTATGATATTTGCATTTTTTGCTTCATTTTTGTATGATATGAGATATGAACATGAACTCATTGCGGTTACTACTGTAATTTTAATAGAAAGAAGGATACTGAGTACACTTGAGTGTGTGAGACATCCTATTATTCAACCCACGCCACTTTACTTTGTTTACGATTACCTGCCTAGTATGTACATAGTATGAGAATGAATTTTTCTTTCTTTTTAGTACGACAACGCTCGTTTTATCGTAAACTTAATGCTCTTGACTCTTGACCTCACACAGTCTCGAATTATGTTTGACTGCACAAACAATAAGAACTAAACGTTGTACAACAAAGTATATTTTGTTTTTTCTTGTATCGTACGACATTATTAGGTATGTTCATAATCTGAATAGTTCTGTTTTGTGTTTGGCTTGCTTGGATTTGAGAATTATTGCGTTCAGTCTGACGTACATTCATAGTTAACTTAATCCAAATGCACTACAACTACTTACAGGGGTGTTAGTTGAAATATTTTTTCGATAGCATCAGTAAATTACTGATATACTTACTGATATATACGAACTATGTACTTGTTGCTATTTATTGCTAGTTAATGAGATCTATGCCATTTTTGGTTATGTGTAAGTATTACCTTATTCCGGTTATTTTTCATGGAGTTCGGTAAAGCTTGATTCTAAGCCCGAGCTTAACCTAACTTAACCAGGCATAACTTAAAACCTAACCTAACTATTTTGAACCGTACCGATTACCAACACAAGAGACCTGAGACCTGAATTTGAATGCATGTGCAATGTGAAATGTGGGTTTAATGGAGCTAGTTATTGCGTAATACATATATGAATGCATAAATACGACGTGCCGGTCGTTTCGTTGTCTTGTCGGTAAGGTTGATCGAAGGAGGTCGAAGTTGTCAATGACAGGTAAACCATTGGGAAGGCTGCCTTAACTTTCAGTAAAAGTAAGTCCTCACTTTAGGTAAATGTGGTTTGGTTTCATAACGTCTAAATAGGAAATACACACGAGTTCATAGGATTTTTCAAGAGCATGAACAGTTGAATACTGAGATTTGCATACTTGTTAGCATTGGAATTTCAAGCCTAGGATATCAAAGCACATTTAGTTAGTTTAGTATAGGTACATAGGTAATATCAATATCCGTGGTGAAGTTGAATTTGGGATGGTATTGACCTGAAATTAAATTAACATGTTTAGGAACTCTGATAGATAACCTACCTATTTATATTTATTGGTAATGATGTAATGTGCGATGCTGGGGTCGCAAACTTTTTTTAATCCAAGCGCAAACACTTTAATAAGATTGTAAAGGTAGTCGTACAGCGCACTATATCAGTAATTATTATTTAGCTCGAAGGTATTAGCTATTATCTGAAGCTGTGACGTGTGTGTGGTTTGAAAAGGCAGCCGGCTTCGTTTATGATTATTTTTAGTTCGATATCCGATAAGCAATTTGTCATTTGTTCGCAGTTTGCACTCTACATTGCGGACATGTTAGTTCAAGTTCAATAGGGCAAGCCGTAAAATGCACTTTAGTTTGTTCTCGTTGCATCGTGTGAATCTATAGTTAATTCATCATCTAAGATTAAAACAATAGTGTGTTCGTTTTATTGCTCATTCCTCGATAAAAATCGCTATCTGCAGTTTTGCCTTGTTTTTCTGGCTATTTTTGACACGAAGAAAATAGAACTCTGAGGCAGATATACGAAAAACACGCTCGAGTACGTCAGTAGTGAAAGTAAATCAATATTTCTATTTTTAATTATTGGTTGTTGATAAATGCTAAACGGCAGGGGTACAGGCTACAGTACTTACAAATTACAATTTTGCTCGCAGTGCAAGGAGTGCTTGGGAGCCTAAGTCATATCACAAGTGGCTGTTGTACAGAAATTAGCAAGATTTGCAAATGCAAAAAAAATTGAAAGTAGGCTTCCCCTTGAAATTAAATTACAAATCAGTTCACCTTGGAACTGAATGCCAAAAGCACGAAGCTAAAGCCAAGTGTATAGTGGATATAGGTTTTTGCATGTATTGTATGTACGTATAAGCATACAGTACGTTTTTCTTCGCTACCAGATACTACTGGCTGTAATGAACTATCATGCGAAAAGTGCATAAAGGATGCTATTGGGTTTGTCGTCTATTAAGGCAATAGACCGTCTTAAAGGCCATTGTTTTTTCTTCATCGTCTTCGCTACTTACGCTCGCTTCATACGTTCCCATAGTATGAAATCCTTATTTGATCATCAAACTCACAAAAGTGGTCGAGCCAGTTGAGTCGCAAGTCACAACGCAATTTTCATTACAATTTTTTTTACTACCTTCCCATTACCCTACAACTCTAGAACCTGCATTGAACAATGGTTGTGAATTATAATATAAAAGTGAAAGGATTTTAGAATATTTTAAAATTTGGAATAATTGGATTTTAAAATTTGAAAATGTGGTTTAAAAATTGTGATATTGACATTAATTTTGTGTATTTGTTTGGTTTTTGTTTACATTACAGTATGATTAATTGACGACGCTGTGCGGTGCGGTGTAATAAATTCAGAAATTACAAATGATGGCTCTACGAAACAAGATATTCCTAGCTTGTGAATCCTTCCTCCGTGTCCCACCACTCCTTATTGTGGATGAGCTTTTTCGCTACAGTTTTGGACTTGGCTATGGTACCAAGTTTAAGCAACAAAATGGTGCATTTCTAACATTTACAACTGAAGAGTCACTTTTCGGGATTAAAGAGGATAAGGATGGTTTTCAACTTTTCCACGACACTACAAGTAGTGATAATGACACAGATTACATTGAGGAAGGGCTGGAAGATGACCATATTTTACCTTATCCGGAAGTTGGGACTGAGTCTCAGTATGCCTGGCTTGAGAATGTTTTACCGTCAGTGGATCTGTCCAATATTTGGAACTATGTTCCGAGCCAGCTCTACACCGCTTCAGAGTCGGCATCAGCGAGTTTTGAGTCCATTATTTCTTCTGTACCTTCACCAGCTGCGGTTTTTAGTCAGACCGTGGATCCTGATGCTGACCCAGTGGCGCACATGGTTCAGTTCGGATTTGGGGACATGGAGTCTGTCAAGGACGTGGTGACTGATGATGTGTTCAAAATGGTGGAAGTTTTGGGGTGTCTTCTTCGTAAGTTAATTTTTTACATTTCTGAAACTTCTTTGCGCATATTTGTGTTTAAATCTTGGTTCTGTTATAACCGGACCGGTTCGTATATTATATTGAATACGGTTTTTGTCAATTAAACACCATTAGTCAAGCTAATCAGATTTCGTTAATTATAGAATCTTGACTAGAATTTAGCGCTCTTAATTATTGAGTCATTTGACATTTTCAGAAGGAAATAATATTCTGAGCTTAAAATAAATTACACCATTGAAAAGAGCACTAAATTCCGGTTCAGATCCAATAGTTATCAATTTCGAATTTGCTTGATTAGTGGTAGTGGTACTTAATCGGCGAAAACCGTATAAAATATTATATACTGTCGGTTCGGTTATAACAGAACCAAGATTATATCCAAACCGTAACATTTATCTATTCTATTCTATCTTTTACAGTATTTGCAGCAGTTCTAGTCGTTTTTGTGCTGTCCACGAAGAATCTTGTTAAAATCTACTCATACGTCCTCGCCTTTGCATCCCTCTACTTGGCTTACATTATTAGCCCAATTTCAATTAGCTTCTCCATGATTCCATCCGCATTGTTCAATCTTTTGGTTCGGTGCCTGCTAGCTGGAATTTATTTCCTAACCCGAGCCTACCCGGCAGGAGGCTATGGAGGCCTGGATCCCAGATTTAACAGACTCTACTCTGTCCTGGACGGTCTCATTTTCTCAGCATTCTTCGTAACGGCTGTTGTACGATTTCCACCCCTGATTTACCTCGCACTGACAATCCTTCTTCAAACGTCACTCTGGATTTCCATTCCTCGACTCTTTAAATTTCTACATCAATCCTGGGATAATACAAAGAGAACGAGGAATCAATTTGGATTAAATCATTTAATTCAATCGGAAACGGAACGATTGAAAGTTGTTACTGTGTTTCGACTATTTTGGATATCACGAGCTGTCTATGATATCTTCAATCGTGTTGGGATTGAACCCTTTCCTCAAGTACTGAAATTCGTGTTGACTAATGGAAGTGAAACTTTGCTCGGGGTCACCGGGCTCACTGTGACCGTGTCTGCTATTTGTCATCAGGTAATTCTATACTCCAAATGCTGTGTATATTGCCCCGTTAACTGTGCATGATTAATTTGCTGTCCTTGTCCTTATCAGATTGGTGCATTCTTACTGTGGGTTCTCTACTATGGATCCACTATTGAGGCTGACGCGAATCGTTTCGGTTCAATTTCTACAGTACTGTTCTTCATCCTAAGTTTACAGACTGGACTAACAACTCTGAATCCTGAGAAAAGACTTGACCGACTTTTCAAGAACATATGTCTACTTGGAACTGCTCTTTTTCATGCTTTGCATCAAGTCGTAAGTTTTAAAATTAAAGGATTTATGCGATTTGGTTTTGGTAATGTAATATTTACACACTTTTTGTTAATTTTTGTTAACAGTTGGCACCCCTGCTCCATGCCTTCCGCTCCTTTCAAGCCCTCCAAATCCGGGCAGCCATTCTTTCCATCTTCTTCCTTGGAGTTTCGATTGTTGCCACCGTCGTCCTACTCCGGACATCCGCCTTAACAACATGGTCATTGGCTGTTCTAGCCCTTGCCATTGAATTCAAAATCAAGATTATAGTATCTCTCCTCGTCTCCGTAGTGGTTTACTTGTCCCAGCTTGTTCAATATCCGGAATTCTTCACCAGAATTGGTCAATGGTTCCGAGAGGTTCTTCCTGCCGACATTACACGATTCTTTGCTCAACTCCATGACCAGCTGTCTCATGAAGACATGGTTTTTTACCTCAAGTCGACTGCACATACTTGTGAGTTTATAACCGGAATCTTCCTTTTCTTCAATGCTGTTTGGATTTTCTTATTCGAGTCTGCTTCGGTCATACGAGCCCTTGGAATGGCAATCCATTTCTACTTCAATATATGGTGTGAAGCGAAGAAAGGCTATCGAGTTTATTGTCAGAGAAGAACAGCTTCAAATAAAATCGAGTCTCTCGCAGACGCTTCCGAAGCTCAGCTCCTCCGCCGACGAGATGATGTCTGTGCTATTTGCTACGAGGAAATGGAGAGTGCTAAAGTGACGCATTGTGGACATCTCTTCCATGCCGTTTGTCTCCGAAAGTGGTTATACGTTCAGAATACTTGTCCACTCTGTCATGAAGTTCTCTACGCTGTTGTGGCTGTGTCAGAGGCTCAGCGCCGAGCACGGAACGTAGGTCAGATTCATTTGAATGGGCGTCCGGCAGCGGCAGCAGCGGTCGAATTGAATGCTCGACAAAATGGGGTTCCTGCTCCGGTCAGACGGCATTCCGTACCGAATACGCCGCAAGTTCCCGGGAATGCGGATATTAACTTGCCCGACAGTGACGTGGAGTATTTTACGCCTGAGCGTGAACGAGGCCTTGGTCAAGATTATCGGAATCAAGCTGGTGCTCTTGATTCGGATGATTCGGAGGAAGAAGCGTCCTCATCTGGAGCCTGGACAGATATTTCCTATGAGTTTGATATGGATGAGTCTGACTCTTATCTGACTCTCTCGGATTTACCGCCGCGGCGGTCATCACTCCAGATTCCGTCAAGAACTGTCTCAGCCCCAACCCAGAATGGTACTACCAACTTACCCAGCACATCTCAAGGCTTCACTGGTAATAGAAATCCTAATAATTTAAATCCACGACCGAATGATGAGCCAAATCGTCTTTTCATGGGGGCCACGATATAAAAACGACCGATATTCCGTACAAATGAATCGTTAGCTATAATTAATTATTTCCGAAATACCTATATGTCGTACGTCGTACTGCAAGAAATTCAATTAATTAAAGTAAAGTGCCAAATTCAAGTAAATTGAGTCGAGGCGATGTCGACAGTTGGCTATTTAGCAGTACCTACGTTTTAATTTACAACGAATCGTAATTTATTAATTATTAAGCTTCGCACGTATAGTTTGTTATGAGTTACCCCAAACGAAATATTGAGTGATATCCAGGGATTAGGTATGTTGCTAATTAATTACTTGTGCTTATTATGTTTTACTTACTTATGCAGGGACTCTGCCACGCCATTTACACGGACGTTGTTCATTGTATTTGTACATGTACAAGTGGCATGTCTCCGAAAAAGACTGTGACTTGCATTGTGCAATTCTAATTTAAATATTTAATTAATTAATTATTACTTATGAATATTCACAAAACCTGATAATGCTAAGGTTTTGGATAGCGTTCTTTTTTTTGCTGAAGGATACATCGCTTCTTTATTTTGTGCCTTTTTGCCTTTTCTAATATGACCTCGTCAGTATTCCTGACCTGACGTATATTATTTTTTTTTGTCTTCCCGTGGTCCTTCGTAATGTTTTAGGTTAGAACTTAGAACCAAACCACGGCTTCCTTTGCTATATGAATTAATTATCCCATTCCATATGGAAATTATGTTAATCGTTATTTTGAGTACTGATATAGGATGGGGCACACCTGGATCGCATACGTTTTCTAGCCTAACAACTGATTTAGTTATATATGGATTGGCTTAAGTCCCCAAAATATATGCGACCCCGGGATCGCTGGCTATTTCAGTACCACTTGATACTGATGAATCCGCACTGACTGACCTATGTGGGAATGGGGGTTGTAGCTTGTAATTGTAATCACTTCGTAATCTTATCTTAATTTAATTAATTATTCTTCAGCTTTTAGTCTATAATTTACCTAGGTACGTTACAGTACGTAGATATCATACTGTAGATGATAGCTTTTCCGTGTTGAAAGTTTGAAAATTGTAAAAAAGAAATAAAATCCCGACATTGCAATACTGTACAAAAATGAGAATCAGGTTTTGTCGTATTTCTTATTCTGTTGAATTTGAATGTATATTTTGCTAGAGTGACGCATTATCGATTCGCATATTTTCTTAGGCTGTAGTTGACTGTGCCAAATTCAGATTCATGCTTCCTACTGGGTACGCACAGGTCATAAATCTTCATAATTTATCGTTAGCAGCTAGTATCTCTAGGATTTTTTTCTGTCTTGTGTCCAGCCTGATTTTCGTTGGATATGGCTGAATCTAATGGAAATATGATAAATGCTTCATTGACACGCTACGGCCTGACTCAAACATCGTGTTAAGGTTATTCTCATGTTTTTGAATTTCGGCAGTAAGGCTGTAATGTTAGCTAATGGGCAAACATGTTACAGATGCATGACAATGGTAATGTCTCTTGTTTCAATCAACAAAGTTATTAGCTCTCCAATTACTTATAAGCGTCAAATTTAATTGTCAACTCGACCGGTTGTAATTAGCATTTTGACCCTAGAATCTAGCCCGTTAGCTAACGAAATACCTCAAAAATTGTAAATATGAGAATAGCCTTAAGCCTAAAATACAAAAGAATGACCAAAGACAATGTCTATTGGTTTTGGAGACAAAATGATGGAGCATGTAAATGTACCGTAACAAACACAATACAAAATGCTGGTGAAAGCAAAGTGAAAGCAATTTATGGCTGTATCATCCCCTACAATCAGACTCACATGCTTTGGCATTGGCGTACAACTGGACGCACAGCATGACACTCCTGAGAACCTGCCAAATGGCTTCTATTTGGATTAATTTATCCCGTTGGGGGGTATCGCATTTTCTATTGTGCGCTTAAACCTCAAGCAGGTTGTTCCAGGTTCTGTAGACGCGTCGGTTTTTAGCCTAATTGGAGATTTAGAACGTCAGACATAGAAGCATTTTTTAGTTTTTGCGAATTTATTGGATAACGCGTGCAGGGCAGGACCATAGGGCAGGACGCTTACGGACAGTTAAATTGGTGAAAGCACGGAGAAAGTTATAACGCTATACTGCTATGTAATTTGTAAATGTAAACTTGCCATAGGAACAAACGTTAACTAATTCAGGAATCGAGATAACTAACCGTGTAAATATTTAGGTGAAAATTGTACCCAGGTTGGTAACTGGTCATATGTGAAATTTTTTTTCAAATTTTGTGATCAAATTACATCTTTTTGTAACCTTACCACCTTTTTGCTACATTATTGAAAGTGCTGTGAGGTGCATTTTAAGTGCGCTGGTGGGTTTCATAAGGCAAATCATTAGATATTCAGAGAGCCAGTGTTTTATAAGTCATAGCAGATTTTAACAGTCATAAGCCATCAAAATGGACACAATTATAAAGATGCCGGCACCGGAAAAGCCAAAAATCCCGGAAAATCTCTTGAAAATCACGATGGACACCATGAAAGTAACTCTGATTTCCTTTAATTACTCGTCGTTTTTGGTGGATTAAACTTGTCGAATGGTCCATAATCATTGCGGATACCAAAATTGACCCTTCCAGGCCGGGATAATAGTGGACAAACGGGAAAAGGAGCTCCGGGAAGCCCGTGAAGCAGAATTAGCAGCCGAAGCCGCCAAACGTAACAAAGGCAAGGCACCAGTCCCGGATTTGTCTGTAATGCTCCAGAAACAGATGCAAAATCCGAGTGGGTCCGTCAAGAAAGAAGAATCGGACGATGATGTGAGCATTCCATTGGAACGGAACTATCGAGCACATCAAGATCGACGATTCGGGTTTTTACTGATTGGTGACCAGCATCGCCTCACCGGCGGAACGGACCAGTTTCTCTATCCGAGTGAACCTCCGCTCGATTTCTCATTTTGTTTGCTCAATACGATCGAGGGTTAGCGGAAGAAATCAGAGCCGATAACTCTATCGGCCGATTAACGCTTTTCCATGCTAATTGCTAATCCAATCCGTTTACGTGTATCGTATAGAAATCGTCAATGAAAACGAGCAACCTCAGTTGAAGAGGAGCAAGCGACACCCGGTGAAAACGGAAGATGATCGTTATCGAACATCCAGCCTTCGTCTGAGTTACAACGTCCTGCAAGGTGTCGATGATTTGACGAATACATTGTACAAAATCTTGGACGGTGGTCCGTTTGGTCTCTGCTGGCTCGACCTGTCCTTCAACAGTATTTCGAAGTTTGATGACGATGTAATTAAATTAACAATATAATTATTTAGGTTTGAGCAAAATTTTGGAATATTAGTGGGCTAATCTGGCTGGAGAGATTTCTTAATTTTTGCACTATGTAGACATTTCAACAACTTCCCAACCTGAAAATTATGTACCTTCATGGGAATAATATTGCGGATATGCTGGAAATTCCGAAATTGGCCAATTTGCCATCGCTCAAGTCTCTGACGCTACATGTAAGTTCTTTGTCCATTAGCTAAAATAACGTGATACCGCCACGGAGAACAGCCTCAAGAATTACCTGAATTTATTTATTTGCATTTTCCAGGGAAATCCGATTGAACAAGAAGAAGTCTACCGAATCTGCGTCCTGTCCTACCTCGGCTTTCTCAAGCACTTGGACTTTGTCGGAGTGACCAAAGGTGACCTAGCAACTGCCAAACAATTTGGTCATTATTATGAGAGACGCTGGCATATCAAGCATCGTGAACTGGAATATCGAGCTCGAATCCTCAAGGAAAATCAGGAAATGTCTCTTACACAACGAATTATGAATGCAGCAAGTGACGAGGAAATTGTTATCTAATTCTGTCGCGTTTAATGGCATTATTGTTTAAAATAATATACGAAAGCTAAAAGCTATTGATATGCTTTCAATTTTAAAGAATTTCGAGCTTGAAATAAAACAAAATTCAAGGGACAAAAACAACAGTGTTAGTCTTCAAAAACTTAAGAATAATTATTTTTATAATTCGTTTTTAAAAATTGCTCAACCAAATCTGGAGATTACAATCTAGAAATATTTCTTATTACAATTAAACAAATTACATGGCTTTAGTTTGTTATACAGTAGTTATTCGGCGGAAATTCGAGAATAATCAGGGCCAATCGCGTGATTTCTTGTTTAGACTCTTTAGATGTGAATGTGACTTCCGGGGTGGAGAATAGCTCTGAGGAGAAGGACTTCGTGGCCGGTAGTGGGATTTCTTTGAAGAAGACGTCGGACGTCTACTCACGCGCTCAAGTGACCTGGATCTCGAGCGTGAACTCGAGTATCTGAAAAATATTATTAGAAAACAATCAATTCACGGAATTCTGTGTCGTTGCCGCACATAATGCACTGACAGTGCACAGCCACGTCAAATTCAATAGACGTACCTGCTCCGTTGTTGATGCTGGCGCGACGACTTCTTTTTATGGTGCTTTCGAGCATTTGAAGGACTCTTATCACGATTGTACATCTTCTTCGAGGATCTCCTATCCCGGTCTCTGTCTCTAGGGGATCGGGACCGAGATCTGGATCTTGAGCTGGATTGACGAGGCTTCTTCCTTTTCTTGTGTTTGTGTCGGGAAGGACTCTCGTCATCTCTGTAACTATTATTGTAAATAATTGGCGAAGGAGTCCTACGCTTCCGGCCGCTACAAAGTCAAAATATGGTCCGAATTAAATTCACGAAATTAGTAACTTAGCATATCCCACAAGGTGGTATTGGTATACGCCACCGGTCAACTAGCTTGAAGCGTACTAGATATTGTGGATTGTGGAGACAGATGGCTTAGAAGCTCGAAACATATCCTTCCACTCGCGGTCCATGCTATTAGCATTACGTGTGAGTGGAATTACAGACGGTCCATTCCATTAGCATTACGTGTGAGTGGAATGACAGACGGTCCATCCTTTTAGCATTACGTGTGAGTGGAAGGGCAGACGGTCGATGCCATTAGCATTACGTGTGAGTGGAAGGACAGAAGGGCGATGCTATTAGCATTACGTATGAGCGGAAAGATACACGGTCCATCCTATTAGCATTACGTGAGTGGAAGGACAGACAGTCCATGCCATTCGCATTACGTGTGAGTGGAAGGACAGAAGGTCGATGCTATTAGCATTACGTGTGAGTGGAAGGACAGAAGGTCGATGCTATTATCATTACGTGTGAGTGGAAGGACAGAAGGTCGATGCTATTAGCATTACGTGTGAGCGGAAAGATACACGGTCCATCCTATTAGCATTACGTGTGAGTGGAAGGAAGGACAGACGGTCCATGCCATTCGCATTACGTGTGAGTGGAAGGA
Source organism: Ceratophysella denticulata (assembly GCA_034694925.1). Taxonomy (NCBI): domain Eukaryota; kingdom Metazoa; phylum Arthropoda; class Collembola; order Poduromorpha; family Hypogastruridae; genus Ceratophysella; species Ceratophysella denticulata. The sequence goes on from JAQFYT010000257.1 coordinate 24,137, forward strand.
CAAAAGGTCGATGCTATTAGCATTAAGTGTGAGTGGAAGGATACACGGTCCATGCTATTAGCATTAAGTGTGAGTGGAAGGATACACGGTCCATGTTATTAGGGTCACGTATTACGTGTGAGTGGAAGGACACACGGTCCATGCTCCATGCTATTAGCATTACGTGAGTGGAAGGATAGGTTTCAAGATTCTGAGCCATCCTATGTGCATAGAGTAACAGTTATGGGTACAGGTACACACTACACTTACCGCGGAGAGTCTCGATCTCGAAGATTTTGTACTCTTTTGTAGTCCCGATCCCGGTCACGGTCACGGTCACTATCCCTGTCCCTGTCTCCATTTGAATGCTCCATTCTTTTCATCTTATCGTAACCGTCTGAGTCCCTGGCTTGGGAAGAGCTATGGACTTTACCAGAAGATGAAGTGATTGTGATTTCGGGAATTCCTGCCGTTCCGGAAAAGCCGGAAATTGTGCCGACTTCCGCCCGTTGCGGAGAACTTGGTCTAGACTCTGGGCTCTGAGTGTTTTCAGGCGTGAGGAGAGAGTCTGGTTGCTTCATCAGAGCAATAGAGGACTTCCCGCGTTGTTTCATGTCTTGATAAGCCCTGGCAAGAGCATCCACTTTCTGCTCCAGCAGCTCGTAGTTTATCTGAAACCAAAAACGAAATCGTTGTATTTTCTTAATTTGAACATGTATAACAAGTTATATTCAGTATTTTCTAAACTTACGGCAGGTCGAAAATAAATTTCCATGATGGTATTACATATTTCCATAACATCCTCGTCCGAAACATCAAAGGCAAGATACCAGGAAGGTGCATTCGGTAATGGAATTTCTAAAACTCGGGCACTCAGGAAAATACATGCAGCAGCAATAGCCTCTGGTGTAAACCTCACAAACACGTTTGTTCTCAACGCATCGTTCATGTAATTCCTGCAAAGAGAACCAACAATACGTAACCAAGCTCGCTATCAACTCAATATCAACTAAATATTTTGTATTATGAATTAAGAAAAATACTTACCAGGCCAGCTGCACGAACCTGGCGTCTTGGTCATAGTCCAAAGTCTTCATGTACATGACGATTATCTATAAAACAATCAGAGTAGTTTTTAAAAATATGCTAAACAAACAGCAATGCCATTCGGAATTTAGATGCAACTTACCTTATGCGGATGCTTGACATGGACACAGAAGCCTAGCTCCTTTAAAATTCGTCTTTCAGCTAGAGTTACATCACTCTTGAGTCGAATGTAAGCAGGGTCCAAAATTAAGGGTTGAATTTTTCTAAAAAATTAAAAAATAAACAAAAGAACGTTATACAACGTGTCATCAAAGCGTTACGACGTTAAAATTAAACTATGACTATATTGATCGAGGTCGATTGGAAATGTGTGGCGGTGCACATTGAGAAAGCTGTAAACTAGGCTCCACGTTCATAATAATTACGAGTTAAAGTTGTATACTACCATGAAACTATCAGGTTACCATCGTCCAAGTCATAGTATGAGTGTTGGGGAAAATAGACAACTTGTTAGTATAAGGGTTTATTTTAACTTATAACTAGCAAAACAATGAGGTAAATGTTATGTCACGTTCTATCTACTATGTTCTGCAATGTGTTTCGTGTATAGAAATGATTACTCGACGTAGACATGCCCAAAACGGTCATCGTCATCAGTTTCTTCTATCAAATTTACGAACAAAAGTACATTATAATCATATTTTACATTTTCAAAACTGAAAACATTTCAGAGGACGGATTTGAGTTCACAAGTTCCACAACTTGAGCCCGTCATTCTCCCATGTCCAACATTTAAGTCTCGGTTCATTCCGAAAGAGTTATATCGGAGTCATCCAAATCCAGGTTTAGAATCACATTCAATCTTCGCAACACACAAAACACAATGCTAGAATTACAGAATAGTATTTAGTAGATAATATAATAATAATATGAGCAACTGTTCAGCAAAAACTCAGTGAAACTGAAGTTGACTTTGCAATTTCAGTTTCACATGCTAAAGATAATTGGGCCATATTGTACAATTTCGAAACTTTGGGGAAAATGTTGCTCAGAAACATTGTTCCAAATCTGGCTATGTTAGGTTAGGCTTTGCTTTTTGCGTTACACGTTAAATCCGGCTAGTTGAAAGCTAGCCGAACCTGGTAGATTTTGAGATTGAATTCTTGAGTACTTTTTTAAGTTTTCGACATTTTCGTGAACGCGAACAAGATTTACAATCAACAATTCACAAACATAAGGAAATTGTAGCATAGGGATATTTTGAGTGAACAATACTGCAAAAGGCCACTTGAATAAATAGAACAACGCCAAGCGCGGAATGAGAATAAATCCTGTTCCAATTCCAAACTGGTCCATTTTCAATAGTCTTGAAAATCTTCAACATTTTCATTGGAAATGCCAAAATGGCCCAGTCGGAGGATGCAAATCGGTGTGTGCAAATGAACAGATTTTACAATACTTATAATAGCGTAGCATTTTCATTTTAAAAGAGTTATTTTAAGCGCACGTTTGCATGGTTGGATAAAATTTTGCTAGTATTCTTTACGCAAAGAGGTTTATCGTACTTGGAGACTATGCGAGCTGGTCTCTGGCCTTATTGGTCAAATTCGAAATCGTCGTTTGAACCTCCATCAAGAAAATATGGTAGACTCTTCGCGATCAGAAATTGAAAGTGTGATGATTTTTTTTGTGTAAGGCCAGACGTTATAACGTTATTCGGTCACTTTGAAGACAGCTGAACCTAGCTGAAATTTCTTAAAAAATCACACTTGTTCGAATCCTATTTGAAACAATTTGAGAAATGCGTACAAAATAATATGCGCAGCGCACACTCAACCAGCAAAATTCACCAGAGTAAGCCGAACTGTCAACCAGAAACTAATACTAGGTATGTATTGTAAAGTTGCAATTTTCAAATGCAAGTTCCACGAAACAGGAAAGTCAGTCGTAGCCGAAAAGCCAAACTCCATGAATTCGGAATCCACGTCCCAAATCTGATGAAGTGACCATGAAAATTCAACTCGAGGAACGAACACGAACTCACTCACTCATACTGTGACTCAGGGACGATGGTACGGTGCTGATGATGAAATGCTGAAAGAAAATCTGAAGAAGATGATTAATTGTGAACGTGGAGTCCAGTTACAAGACCGGTGTTTGAGTACAAGAGGCAACCGAGACCGAGTTCAAGAAAAATTCATAAATCTAATTAGTAATACAGACGGTGACGGTTAGGTATCCTCTCACACAAAAACCCCAATCTTGATTCTCATAAAAGTGTGTACTTTTACCAGCCTTCAAAACCATTTCCAAGGATTTTGGTTCATCAATGTGCACAGGACTGTGCAGATTTTAGGAATAGCATTTCCCTAGAATTAACATCAGGTTGCTATTATATCGGTTTAAATAGGGTCTGGACCATTGTCTTTGGTTCCAGACTGATTTGATTCATAATCGTTTTTATCAGCGAAATTCAGTTGACCATAAAATATTCAATATTCGCTGATAAAGCAGAAAATGACACAAATCTTAATTTGTATTTTTTAGTTGTACTGCTTACCTTTTAGCTCTGTACTGTCGTATATGATGGAATACATTGATCACATCACGGATTCTTCTTGGTGCTTCTTCAATTTTGGATGCGAGGTAGATACATGCCATAGCCGTGGTTTCCATCGGTTGTCTTACAAAGGACTTGGAGTAATAAAATCGTTGGAATAAGACTTGACCAGTGGCCATCGCCGTCTAAATTGGAAAAAGGGTCAAATACGGAAGAAATAACCATTAAAATTGTGTTTAGTCAAAACAGAATGCGGGCTAATGTCCAAACCAGCCACAGCCAGGAGGATCAGAAGATGATGCTGAATGCTGTATGCTGAAAGCTGTACGGTATGGGTTGATGCACTGATCTTTACACCATGTGTTGTTGACCATTGAATTAGCCTGTGACATTGACATGGCACATGACCAATTTAACTACGAACTGTTATGTATGAACTCAAATAGGAAAGCTCAGACATCAGAAGCAATGCCACTGTGAAGCAAATTGAGTAAATCCGTAAAATGCAATACTGGAACCCTGGAACGTGGAACTGAAACCAGTAGGTCACAGGTCACTCTATGATTACCTCTGATGTATGATGCAATCATCTGTTGTCTGTGATATGTGACAGGACAGGACACAGGTGACAGGACAGTGCTCAGTGTGGCCTTACAGTTTTGATTTTGAGTCTTATAACTTCGCTGTGTTAGATTCCACTAATTAATCACAAATCCTAGGATGCTGAATGTAGGACATAATTGATAAAATGACGCATACGACTCTCAAGACGCGCGTAGGCCATACTGCATACACGAATGACGAAGCATAATCTGTCTGTCTGTAACCCCGCTACCCGCTGGCCGCGGTTGAACGGTAATGGTATATGGTATATGGTAAGTATCTGAAATCGAATGTCAACTGTTGAATGAAAGCATAAGTCATAAGCCATGTTTTAAGGTCAGTGATAAATGCTAATTAATCCAATAATTAAAGGTAATTTACCTGTGGAAGCTTCAGAAGTATTCCGGAAGTTTGGATGAGCTCACAACCACCAATTCTGAGGAAGGTTTCCGTCTCTTCATCCAGTCCATCCTTGGCGGACGGACTTGGGTCCAGTTTCTCCGGAGGGATGATGACATTCTCGAGCGTGAGGACGATGGCTCCATAGGACGGGGGACGGGTACTGATGTGACTACTGGAGTTGACTGTGGCTGTGACCGTGGGGTCAACTGGGCTCACAACAGCAGCTGCCGGCGCTGAGGTCAAAGAGCTCGTACCGGCTGTGGTAGCCATGGTCATTCAGCATCCAGCGTGCAGGTCAGAGGTCACGCGTCGACCAGCCAGTCACCACTTCACACAAACAATCAACAATGACAAATGATAAAATGAAAACTTCAACTTGCAAATTCAAATCTTGAATCTTGGTTTGGTACCAGGCTATTCGCTATTGTATGGAGTAACACAAGGGTTTGTTTATCTTGACTCTTGACCCTGACCTTTGAGTTGACACGAAGAGGAACCACAGGTGACAGGTGACAGACAGGTGACAGGAGAGGATGACGGAATAAATACAAATCAGAAGGTCCCTACCTGCCTACACGTACGTCCAATAAATTCCTTGTGTACTCAAAAAAGAAGGTTCTTTCAAAATGGCGAGCTGACGCAACAGAGAATGTACACTCGGCTCAATACGCTTCTGCGAACTGAGTGCATAGCCCAAGCCACGAGAAGGTATCCAATGAAATCAGCTCTGGGGAATGGCTCAAACTTGAGAGTGGCGATGCGGTAGGTCGATTTTCTGTAAGCCCCTCACTCTGGCTAACACACCGTACTACAGCTCTTACGATGGATTTGGTTGTAAAACGAACGCGTACGGTGCGGTGTACGTTGAATGTAGTTCAATCTCCAATCTTATATATATTTTCGTAGGATGTCGGATGTGCCTGTGAGCCTGTGTCCCTGTGAGCCTGTGTCCCTGTGAGCC